>JAXRKP010000154.1:297647-310147 GCA_037039925.1 Doris montereyensis | reverse complement strand
AATAAATATTTCATTTCATTGATTTCTTTGAAATTCATATATGTTGTAGATTTAAACTACATGATTAAACGCACTATTAGATTGTCAATGAAATTTAAAGTTGAATAAACGATTGTAAAGTCAGTCATCAGCCTTCAAAATTCAAGACGTTTTGTTGGTCCACCTCACACACACACACACACACACACACACACACACACACACACACACACACACATACTCATGTACACACATCTCCCTTTACTAAGTTACTGTCGATTGTATGCATATTTCATCGTTAAAGACTTGGGTAAAAGGCAGGTGAACGATCTGCCCTGTTTATTTTCCTTTCATTGTGACGTATTAAGTAATGGCTTTACCAAACGATGTGGCTTTATCCTTATATAAATCAAACGCTGTATTCATTATTGACATATAATATGTTTCAATTTTATCTCAATGTATATCACATACAGCAATTACTCTCGACAAACTAGATCTATATATGTTACAGTAATATCCAAACATCGCACTTATTATCGACTGGAGCTATATTTAAAATGTTTGCTAAATCCTATTGCATACTGCATTTAAAGTTTAAGGGGGCGTCCTACTGAATTTTCACTTTTTTTCCGCTAATGCATTTTTGGCTAATTTTTTCCTGCCAATGTGTTGCTTGCATCTAAGTTACTATATGTAACAATTTTTGGGAAAAATTATTCGGTTGCCATGGTAACGGCGGCCATGTTGAATTTTGATGCCGAAATTTAAAATCTTAAAATCTCAAAAAGTATATGGGCTAGCAATGAAATTCTTTTTCAGACATATTCTTTAAACCCTTAAATAAGGAGTAAGACATATTTAATTTATCTCAGCTGTTTTTAAATGTGTTTTAAAAAATCAGTATTTTATTAAAAATAACTATTGATAAATTTTGTAATATTTTGATTTTAAAGGTTTATATAAAAAAATCAACTGATGTACTCGATTCTAAAGATGTTGAAGTAGCATTCTAGAGTGGATTTGGAAAATGGGTATTATGAGCCCAAGACTCTACTAAACGCTGTTACAGCTCACCCGGACGCCCCTTAACACGTCTATATTTCCGATTGAAAGACCCATCGTATACTGTATTTATCATTGACATGGACTTTATTTCAGCTTTACCCCCATACTCATCACATAGGATATTATATTTTCTATTCGCATCATCTATATTTCAACAGTTTTCACAAATAATATCAAATATGTTTCAGGCTTTTCTTGTGTAGACAAAGTAAATGGAGGCTCCTACCCAGACCCCAATGACTGCACCGTGTATTACAAATGTGCCTACGGCACCAGCTTTCAAATGCAATGCACCGGTGACCTTTACTTCAATCCTACTTCCGGCAATTGTGACTCCCAAAGCAACGTCATTTGTGATCAAGTAGAAAGTAAGGGAATCATCTTTAATAGTTATTTTTCATTACATTAAGGCAACATGTTAAACAAATGATCATAGATAGACGAAATGAATGTGCAGCTCTGCTTCTTTTTAATCAAGCTTGGTAAAAAAAACTTTGTCTTGATAATAACAAGGCGTTTAATGTAAAATGAAGCTTCAAGCTTCATTAGACACTTATTGTTCATGCATTGCATCGTTTTGATTGTTGGCTGATACAGGTAGTCTGGGTGTGTCTGGTTATCTCATTCGTTTCAAACTCAAAAAATTCCAAAGACGCTTATCGGTAGACTATCCTTCAATGTTCATCATTGTTCAATTTTTACATGTTGCAGATAAATAAAGTGACCATAATTGCACGAGTGGGCTCTGATTTAATTGGTTTTTGTTTTCTGTTATATGTATTTTGCTGGTGTGTTGGTTTTTTTTAAATTCCTTGCAACAAGACGACATATAAATAGATTCAATACAAATAAATGATAATGATATTACATCATTTTTACTGTACAGATAGGGGCATCAGATGTGATAAAAGCAAAGGTCAAAACCATCGACAGAGGATTCGAATCCCTCAAGGGCGAAGCAAAATATTCAACCAAATCTATTTTTACCAAATTAACTCTTTGTTTTTTTCCTTGAGCCTTTTGTGGACCAGCTGTAGCACCAATTGCTGCTAGATTGGTTTACATGGATGTTGTCATCATGGACATTTTAAGGCCTACGTGGCCAAGGTCAAACCTCTGACAGTTTGAGGTCACCGATCTCAACGTATTATATGAACGAGCAAGGAAACACACGAATAAACAGCCAAACACTGTACTAATATAATTATCGTCTTGCATATAAACGAGAGTAACTTTCAAACAGATCCTCCAGTGTCGTGTGAAGGCCTGACAGAAGGGACCTACCTGACGGATCCTCACGAGTGTCAGTATTTCTACCGGTGTCTCTACGGCGAGGCGAGACGGGGTACCTGTGCTGATGGCTTATTGTGGAGTGACGTTTACATGTACTGTGACCATGACTACAGCGTCAACTGTGATGGACGTACTTCATCCGGAAATACCGTGATACCAACTGGGTCAACTCCTGCCATGCCGACGTCTACAGGTATCCGCTACTCACTTTGTCGGCTTTGACAGCTGGCACGCTCAGACGAAGAAACTTTGAGGTTTTGCTCTTCTTTTCCCATCCGTCCTCGTCTCACTTACGTAACAACATTCCAAAGACAGGAATGGGATACGATTCTTATACTAAGGCCTTTTAATTTTCTCTTAATATATTTTTCTCTCGACTATCGTGATCAGAAGATATCATGCTGCGTGGGTACTCGTTTTGGCAACATTTAAGAGTATAATAATAATTAATGAAACACTAGACTCTTTTTTCTTAGCCTTTTTATCTTTGAAACTTTTTTAATAAGGTGTTTATTTAAGTTTTGCAAACATAGTGTATTAAAAAATATAATGTATTGGGCCTGTTGTTCATAAAGAGAAAAGGACACACAAAAGCACGAATTTTTAGAAATTGTTGTACGTTAAATGTATTTCCTGATAGCTTTGATTAAGCAGCAAATGTAGATTTGTTTTTATTTGTAGTGACAGATCTTCAATTAACTATCATTCTGTGCATACATCTTTCAAATATCAGAATTATGTTGGGGTTTTTTTGCTCGACACATAGTTACGAATTTTCATTCCCAGACGTTGTTCTATGGCTTCTATTAATACGTAATATTTGGCGTACTTCAGGTTTTTCCTGCGTAGACAAAGTTGACGGCGGCTACTATCCCAACCCAGATGACTGCTCAGCCTTTTACCAATGTGTCTACGGTGTCAGCATTCAAATGAAATGCACTAATGGCGCATTCTTCAACCCAACATCTAACAACTGTGATTTCTATAGTAATGTCCTCTGTGAGCAAGTATCAGGTATTAGTAATAGTTATTGGACAATTAAAACTTTGTACCGTACTTGCATTTATTCAAGGCAGTCGGCCTTTCTGTACACATCTTTAGCACATTCTATTTTTAGATTGAATATCCAGCGATCCATGATCTATGATAAAGTTTGTGTCCATTGACTTGAAGTGAATACTGCGTAAGGTTTCGAGTTATGTGAGTAAACCACACACTTGTACTGTATGATTTAGGATTTCTTTTCACTCAAATGGGTACAAGCACTAGCGTGGGAGTAAATCTGTGTCAGGCTAGCGTCCTGTCCAGGAGATAATTATTTTCGCCTGTTCCGCTTCACGTTACAGAAACTGGCATAAGCTCCGGTTCTATGAGCCGTAATGGCTGTAAACGAACTTTAATTTAACACTGATACCATGATATCTTTTTTATAGATAGATTTACAGGTAAATTGTCAATATGATGGGATGGCGGAGGCTGGGAAGAAAGAAACAACATTTACATTCATCTGTTTTCCATTCTATGCCTGCATAACATTCGTCTCAAGAGTCTCAGTATCTATATTATCAATCTAAGAACTTATTATTTCTAAATTGTATTGAAAGATCTTAGGTGAGTGACCCTTTAACTACACGTTATTTTTGATATATGAGGGCTGAGTGGTTAAAAGTCATTGCACTGTGACCCAGAGGTATTGGGTTCTAACCCCACCAGGCATTCCGTTTTATTCCTTGGATAAGACAATTTACCCTATTTGCTCACTTGGACAATATGGGTGACTCCTGTTGCATTGAGCGTAAGCTTGATGACAGTCTATATTCCATTCTGTAAGTAAATTGCCTTTCGGTGCCCACGCGGGCGGCACCGTTTCTTTCTTTTTTTTTTATATTGACTGCAAAAACTCATTCTTTCCTTTCAGATCCGCCCGTTTCGTGTGATGGCCGACAGAGGGAACCTATCTGGCAGATCCTGAGGATTGTCAGAATTTCTACAGATGTATGCACGGCGAGGAACGACGAGGAAGATGCGCTGATGGTTTGTTGTGGAGTGAGGTGCACACCTACTGTGACCATGATTATAACGTAGACTGTAGTGGACGTAACTCACCTGGCAACACAACACCAGCTTCCCGGCCAGCAGACGACACCAAGCCAACTTCCAGGTAACTATATTTAATATGATGGGAGTAAAGTAAAGTTCCTTCAATGCCCTTAAGGTCCTTAGAGCTGGAACTTATCCCGGTTTCTATAGCGTGAAACGGAACAGGTGACAATAATCACCTCCTGGCCAGGACGCAAGTCTGACGCAGATTTTTACTTCCAAGTAGAAGTGGGGGAATGCGTGTTAAGTGTCTGTTCCAAGGAGAACAACGTCGGTCCTGGCTTTGGGGATTCGAACTCGGGACCTCATGATCTCCAGTCAGGCAGCCTAACCGCTCGGCCACCGACGCCATATATGATAGGGGTGGGTGGGATTAAGGCTATATGGACGATCGGGCCGGTGGGAGCTACTGCTGTGTTTGATGTTTACTGTTGTTGCTCTTGCTAGTATTTGGGTTTGTTTTCTGCTGTTATAATTTTCTTCGTCGTTTTGATACAAGTTAAAGGAAAAAAGTGTGAATTTAATTCAAATTGTATCGGATATTCAAGGAGGAAAAAACAGCCAGAGCAGCTGTCAGGGTACGTTTAGCCCACTTGTGCATATGTATTATTTATCAACTGAAACAGACTGTGAACTAGTCAAATCAATTAACACAGCACATACATACACACTCTCTCACCGCCTCCCAACTCACCCATTCCAAGAAAACACACAACAATTTACAATACATATTACAACAAAGAAATAAGAATAACAACAAGAACAACGTGAATAACAAAGATGAAACCAAACGCAAATCTGAAACGGATAAAACACAATTATCGAGTACAGACAGGAGCAAAATTATGATTTCGTTGGTGAATTGCAACAAAATGGCCACTGTGGAGTAAGGTGAAAATGATAAGAAACTAAAAACAGGTCCATTAGGTGCCTTCATAGCACCTTCATCTTGTTTTCAATTGTTTTGAACAGGTTTAGGTACCCATACTTGGTTTTCCCAATCCTGAAAACTTCTGGGTTTTCTGGGGGGGGGGGGGGTTTGTTGGGGTTGGAGTTGTTTTTTTTTTGGGGGGGTTGTAAGTGTTTTTGTTTGCTTTTGTTGGTGAGGAGCATTGTGTTTTCTTTTCTTTTTTTTTATCGATGGGGGAGGTTGTTTGAAAAAAAGAAAAAACACTTCTAAATCATATTTTCTTTAGCTTCAAATTTCATGTCATATTTTTCGTCCAAGCTCGCAATTTGACCGCTCCATTAATATTACTACATGTTTATGTTAGATATCAACAGCATGGAAAAGAAAGATTATTTTTTCACAGTCTTTTTTTATTCTATGTCAGAGGGCAACGATCTATAACTTTCTGAAGGCACATAGAAATACTGCCAAAGACCTTTACTCTAATTTTACAGTATGTGCATTATCAAGATTCATAATCATATATTGATGCCTTCACCTCACACCAGTGGTCATCCCACTTTTTAATGCACTGGCAGATGTCAGTAAGTTGATGTATAGAGAGTGTCTCAAGCTGATACACTTTTGATTGGATGTCCTTATGTTGACTAGAGAATAAGCCTAGATTATCCACTCGTTTTCCACTTGTTCTCTTCTCTTATCTTTCAGACTTATAATGATTGAATCTTATCTTTTTTTTTACCTGGGTTTAATTCTTCTCAAAATTCCAACTACTGTTTGTCCAATTGCCTGATTGAATATCTGTCTGTTTGTCTGTCTGTCCGTCTCCTCTCTCTCTCTCTCTCTCTCTCTCTCTCTCTCTCTCTCTCTCTCTCTCTCTCTCTCTCTCTCTCTCTCTCTCTCTCTCTCTCTCTCTCTCTCTCTCTCTCTCTCTCTCTCTCTCTCTCTCTCTCTCTCTCTCTCTCTCTCTCTCTCTCTCTCTCAATGTCCGTCTCACTCTAGAATCTGGTAAATATGAGTTTGATTAATTTATCCCCTTTTTTTAAAGAATATTGCCAGAAATATTTGAATAGCTGTACACAACACAGGTAAGACACCCTGGCACATTTTGTTGTTGTTAGATGGAGGAGACAAAACAAATATAAGACATATTTTCTGTGGACGAAATTTTACCTCATAAATTGATATTGGAGTTCAAAACCCTTTTCTTGCTACACTTTAGATTTGAAGCAACCGAGGTTTAACGTGTGATGAGAATGGGATAAAAGAATAACTATTCCATTTACAACATGAAGCATTATGAAATAGCACTTGGCACTTTATAGGTAGTTCGGGGTATTTCACGGTGATCTCGAAAAGCCAGGTATCTTAACTTGAGCACAAATTGAGAGCAAAATACCAACCAAAGTAAAAGAGCTTTGAGATTTCTAGTGTGAACACTTAATGTCTTCTTCTTCTCTACAGTTTCATTTGTTTCTTTTTTTTCTTCTTTTTTTGTGCTGTTCATGGAAGTATGTGACCCTGTATTTGACCGTAGATTAGAAACCGTAAAAAGAAATCTTAACGCTTGACTTGACGTAATTGAAGGCTGTCCCTTGCACGTCATCGAAGCAGAGATCAGACGACAGACGTCGTCGAGGCAGTGATCAGACGACAGGACGAACTCTGGGGTCAATATTGTGTTTCGTAACTGACTTTTGCATAGAGCTTATAGGGGAGTGGTTGCTTTTTCGTTTGGCGTGGTTTATATTACCTTCTTTTCTTTCGTTTCTTTATTTCTTGTTCGTTTTTTTGTTTTAGTTTTTATTGGTTTTTTTGTTTTTGTTTTTGAGGTTTGTTAGGTTGTTGTTGTTTTGTTGTTTTTTTGGGGGTTTTTTGGGGGGGATGTTGCTTTGCTTTGTTTTTGTTGTTATTATTCTTACAGATATCTGAGTTAGGACGTTGATCTCCTCGTCTTATACATCAACAGTAGTCCAATGGTAGTCCAGAGACAAGGTGGCGGCCTCTCAACCAAATGGTAGTGAGTTCGAGCCCCGCCAACGGTTGAAGTATTTTCTCGATTATTTCGAGCAAAATGTAGCCCCCCTCCTCCTGGTCCAAGTAGGTGGATTGCCACCTAGTCCCATCAGAGAATGACGATAAAAGGGAGTCTCTTGTGTATATCACAACACTGTACACGTTAAAGATACCTTAGCTGTTTACAGGGCGGTCCGGTCAAAATTTTAAAAATCCTACCAAAACCCCCGAGATCACCTTAGTTGTGGATGTGGGTAAATCACATCAAATGAAAACCCTCAACGGTGGGAGGATGAAGTGGGAGAAGGATTTCAAGTATTTTTTGTTATGGGTGGTGCTCTTTTGTTGATATATTTTTCCGCTCGAGCCCTTTGATGTAAAAATGGACCTTTGACCAGATTAATAGGTCCGACATTGTGTTCCTTGGTAAATTCGCTTAATACACATTTTCCCCACTCTACCCAGGTACAAATGGGTAAAAACATTAGCTTGGGAGTAAATATCTGCGTCAGACTAGTGTCCTAGCCAGGAGGTGACTATTATCACCTATTCTGCTTCACAGTATTGAAACCGGTACATAGACAGATAACTATAAAGATATATGAAAAAAATGGACAGATTGTTGGCTTGATTGAATAGTGGTTAGATAAACATATGCATATCGATGATGGATAGAAGAATAGAGAGTGGATAAAGAATGTCTTCTTTTCTTATGCTTCTCTGTCTATCTTTCTGTCTGTCTTTATCAGTTCCCATTCTACCTTTCGGTTTATGGGTTCAGATGCCTGAGATGATCTTTCTCCAGGATGCCCTGTCCAGGCTTTCCTTCCAAAAAAGTTGAATTTCTATGCTTCAATGCCTCTTTTATATCTTCTTCCCACTTTCTCTGAGGTCTGCCTTTTGGTCTTTTACCTAGGGCTTTAGCAGTGTATACTGATTTAGCTATTCTATTGTCATTCATTCTGTTTACATGCCCAAACCTTCTCAATTGATTTGTTTCTATCTAAGTTTTTATGCCAACTGCTTTGGTTTTTATCTCTTATTGTTGTGTTTCTGATTTGTCTCTTTTAGTTTTCCCTACTACTCTTCTTAGATATTTAGATATTTCATTTCAACTGCCTGTACTCTATTGTATTCTATACTGTCTAAGGTCCAAGTTTCACTGCCATAGAGGAGAGTAGGACAATAAACTGTATTGTATACTGCCATTTTGGTTTTTGTTGACAATTCTTGCTTACCTACAAATGCCTTTCCTAGATGGTTATATATTGCACTTGCCTTTTTGGATTCTCTGGCTGATTTCTTCTCTTAGTTTTCCCTCTGAGTTAATCATTACTCCAAAGTAATTGTAGCTTTGAACTTGTTCTAAATTCTCCCTGCCCAATTTAAGATTTTGTGTTTTAGCTTCCTTAGTTACTAGTATTGTTTTGGTTTTCTTTGCATTAACTCTCATTCCTCTTGTATTTAGTTCATTGTTCATAATGTTGATATTCGACTGAAGGTCACTTTCTGATTTTCCAAACAGAACTAAATCATCCGCAAATGAAAGCATTGATACATTCACTGGTTTGAGCTTCCCATATCTATATTCATTTTCTTCATTTTTGAGGATGCCTTTGCGACTGAGTCCATAAATGTGATAAACAAAAGAGGACGTAGGGTACAATCCTGTCTTACTCCTATATCTACATCAAATTCTGCAGATATGTTTCCAGTTACTCTCACTGCACATGTTGGTTTATTGTAAAAACTTGTAATGGCTTCTATTAAATTTTGCTCTACATTGTGTTTTTAAGGAATGCCATAGTTTGTCCCTATTCACAGTGTCAAATGCCTTTTCTAAGTCAATAAAACAGAGGTCAATGTTTCTCTCAAGGAATTTTTCTATTATTTGTCTAATTGTAATTATGTGTTCTTGTACACTTCTTCCTGGTCTAAAGCCACTCTGATGCTCTTCAATCTGATCCTCTACTCTTTTCCTTGGTCTCATTTCCAGTATCCTGGCGCATACTTTTCCTGGAACACTAAGTAGTGATATCCCTCTATAGTTTGAGCATTCCATAGTTGATCCTTTCTTATGTATTGGTACTACCGTTCCCTTTTTCCAGTCGTCTGGTTCCTGTTTGGACTTCCATGCTTGTTGGCATATTGCATGTAATAGTTTGTCTGCCTCTCTCCCTTGGTTTTTAATCATTTCTGGATAATCTTTATCTGCTCCTGGGGCTTTTCCTAATTTCATTTTTCTTATAGCTGTTTGGAGTTCTTCCATTGATATATCTACATCTTCAACTGTCTCCTCTGGATTACTTATTGCTCTTACTAATTGATCTTTACTCCTTGTTTCATACCTTCTGAGGGATTATGTAATTGGTGAAAATGCTTTCTCCATGTTTCCATGATTTCGCTGTCTTCTTTCATTATTTCTCCTTTGGCATTCTTAATTTGTCATAGTCTTCATTCAAGCCCCCCTCCCCCCTCCATAAGAACAGCTTTTGATTTGCTTGATAACTTTCTTGAAATCTTTGTCCAAACTCTTCCCATTGTTCCTGTTTTGCTTTCCTAACTTCCTCTTTGGCGATAGTTCTTTTATTCACGTAATCTATCCTATCATCTGGTCTCTTTGTTTACAAGCATTTCTTCCAGGCATCTTCTTTCCTTTGATCTTAGTCTTGACGTTCTCATTCCACCATGCTGTTCTTTTCCTATCTCCTTTAATTTGTTTCCTACCACATACCTCTTCAGTACAACTGAGGAGTGTTTCTTTATACATCTGCCACTTTTCTTCTATTGTGCTGTCATTCAGATCCATCTGTCTTTCACAGATAAATCTTTTTATCCTAGATTGGTATACCTGTTTTACTACAGGTTTATTTAGTTCCTCTATTTTGAGTTTAGTAGCTTTCTTCTCTTTCCTTTTCTGTTTGTTTTCTTCAGTCAGTAATCTCATTTTGGGTAGGTGATGATCACTAAGTATTTCTGCTCCTCTGTTTACTCTTGCATCCAATGTACTGTAAAAAATGGATCTGCTAACTATTTTGTAGTCTATCATTGACTTTTCACATCTGTCTTCATTTACTCTTGTGTATTTGTGAATATCTTTATGAGGAAAAAAAAGGTGTTGGCTATTTTCATGTTATTCTTTAGATAAAAATCTATTAGTCTCTCTCCATTTGGAGAAGTTGTTGTCTCTCCTTCTTTATCTATTACTTCTCTGACGTTTCTACATTGTTGCCTACTCTAGCATTTAAATTTCCTAAAAGCATTAGTTTTTGTTTGGGTTTAAGATTCTCTGCAGCTATTTGTAAATCGTTTTCGTAAATATATTTTTCTTCCTTATTTGCGTCTTCGTTTGGTCCATAAGCTATTAATAATTTAATTTCTCTTCCTTTGGTTTAATATTTACCTATAATAGCCGTTGGCTTATACATGTCCAACTTTCTAGTAGCTTTTCGTGTCTTTTATGCACTAGGAGGCCTACTCCTGCTCTAGCTCTATCTTTGACATCTACTCCTGAGAAGATTAAAATATGATTTGGTCCTACATTTTCTATTCCTTGTCCTTTTTCTTTGTTTCTGTAATGGCCAAAATATCTACTTTGAATTTTTCCATTTCTTCAACTAATTCTAGCTCTTTTCCATTTATTGCCCTAACGTTCCATGTTCCAAAAATCACAGTCCGTATTCGTTTCCAAGTTCGTCTTCGAAAGATCAAGCCGGTATTATTATATTAATTTTTTCTCCGAATCTGTTTGTTTTTGGATAAGCAGGAGATTAAAGTACCCTAGGTAGGTGGTGAGGTTGCCACCTTGAGGCGGCAGGCCTTGTTATTTTCAGTCAGGGATAAATTAACCCATTAAAGACCAGCCTAAGGCGGCTTTGTCAGGGTTAACCCCTTTAGCCTTTGGTTAGTCAAGACCGGCCGGCAAGGCAGCTGGTTGTTTTCTTTCAGGTTTAACTCCCTTAGCCTTTGGCCTGCCAAGACTTGCCTGCAAGGCAGCATGAGATTCGTGGAGGGCGGGATCATCTACTCCCCGTACAGGTGCCTACCTGTCCACTGCCTGGTTATGTGTCTATAGTAAAGTAAATTTCTTTTAAAGACCCTTACCGCCCATAGAGCGGAGCTTATCAGAGTTTGTACAGCGTGAAGGGGAACCAAGTGATAATAATCACCTCTGGACAGTCCGCTAGCTTTTTGTTCCCAACCTGTTGTTGGTATCCATTTACATCGGATGGGGGAAATGCGTATTAAGTGGGGTTTTTTCCCAAGAATAAAATCGGAGCGAGCATTCCTAGGATTCAAGCCGGGGATCTCATGATCGCAAGTCCGCCAACCCAACTGCTAGACCACCTATTTAGTTAGCGTCTTCTCTTCCATCTTGCCAGTTTGATTTTTTCACCTTTAGCATACACAGATTTGTTTTGGATCCTTCGACACTTGTAATGCACCGTCATTGGCCATGAACACATTTTTCTACACACATAAGTATCATTGACAATGATATAACAACAACAACAACAACAACAACAACTAGTCATGTGCCCACGTAAAATCGCAGGCTTCTATAGAGTGTTAAGATTTTTTCGACGAAGCTGAGTTAATAATTCATCACGTATTTGATGTGGGATATACATGGTGTTTGTTTATATGCAATGTATCTCAATGTGGGCATTTCTTTTCTGTAAAAACAAAGACCAAAGTAATGCAGAACATAAGTGTGGCAATATTTAGGATGGAGCTCAGTCAATGTCTACAACATGAATACGTGAATGTCGAATAACTAATCCGTTATCATCTTCATCATTTCTCTTTATATCCCTCCTCTCTCTCAACTCGTCTGCCACATTGCCTACATGGTGTGAATGACGGCAACATTGTTTCTCGCTTCTGAAAGAAATAATTTTGGAGCATGAAAACGTTGTAAATAAGGATAAACAAGGAAATAGACAAATCCTACAGACACGAAAATACAAAAACTTATGTATTCCTTTTAAATGTGAAGGAAGGAATGTAAGCTTGTAGTCTTTTTCCTGGACATGAAACGAAACTTTCAAAGAAATGAAAAAATATCACATCAGATTCCTCTGCAAAGGAAAACTTTTTTCCCCACGTCAAATTTTCTAATGAAGCAAGAAAG
>JAXRKP010000154.1:250147-295147 GCA_037039925.1 Doris montereyensis | reverse complement strand
TCTAATAACACACACTGACTCTTTTCTGACTGAAATGACATATATGTATAAACATGTAATCATGATTATTATGGATAGTGATTTACTTAAATGAATCAATTACTACATCAATCAATGAATTAATCAATGAAAGAACACAAAATAGAAATCTCTAATAAAAGTAAATGAATACATCCACTGCAATCAAAAGAATATGTCAATACTACTGATTGGTTTGGGATACAACTCTGGATCTTAAAGTTAATGGGAAATGAATAAATGTAACGTGGGAATGAGGTAACTTATTCAGGAATACATTTACGGGGAAAATCTAGGTAATTTCAGGAAGAAGTTTTATAAGAATTTCGTTTCAACTTTTACAAAACAAACATCAAAGAAAATGAGTAACTCTCTTCTTACCTCTCTCTATCTCGAATTTGGGCAATTACAACATAGTCATAAAAACTCGTATATCTCTGAGGGTAATTCTCTCTATGTATAACAACTCGTATATCTCTGAGGGTAATACAACATAGGTATAACAACTCGTATCTCGAATGAGGGTAATTACAACATATGTCTCTCTACTCTATCTGTCCAATCTCTAATCTCATATGTATAATAACTCGTATCTCGAATGAGTGGTCTTACTCATCTATCTCTCGTATATGCGAATGAGGGTCTTACAACACAGGTATAACAACTCGTAAGGACGAATGACTTAATTCAACTTCATAACAACTCGTATATGCGAATATCTAAATAAAAGGCATAGGTATTACAACTCGTATCCACAAGCTCTAATTACAATGCAAGAACCAACTCGTATATACAGTGAGGGTAATTACAACATATGTATAACAACTCGTATATGCGAATGAGGGGAAATGACATATATGTATAAACATATGTAAATAACAACTCGTATATGCGAATGAATCAATTACTACATCAATCAATGAATTAATCAATGAAAGAACACAAAAATAGGTATAACAACTCGTATATGCGAATGAGGTAAATAAATACATATAACAACTCGTATATGCAATTAAAGAATATACAACAATATAACAACTGATTGGTTTGGGATTACAACTTGGTATAACAACTTATATGAATGAGGAATTACAATGGTATAACAACTCGTATATGCGAATGAGGTAATTACAACATAGTCATAACAACATTTATATGGAAAATGAAGGTAATTCAATAGGGGTGTTTATATAATGAGGGAATTACAACAGGAATTACTAACAAGAAGTATATGCGAATTTCTGTAATTACAACATATGTATAAAACTCGTATATGGAAGAAAATAGTTACAACATAGTTCATAACAACTCGTATATGCGAATGAGGGTAATTACAACATAGTATAACAACTCGTATATGCGAATTAGGGTAATTACAACATAGGTATAACAACTCCTATATGCGAATGAGGGTAATTACAAAACAGTCATAACAAGTCGTATATGCGAATGAGGGTAATTACAACATATGTATAACAACTCGTATATGCGAATGAGGGTAATTACAACATAGTCATAACAACTCCTATATGCGAATGAGGGTAATTACAACATATGTATAACAACTCGTATATGCGAATGAGGGTAATTACAACATAGTCATAACAACTCGTATATGAATGAGGGTAATTACAACATAGTCATAACAACTCGTATATGCGAATGAGGGTAATTACAACATATGTATAACAACTCGTATATGCGAATGAGGGTAATTACAATATAGGTATAACAACTCGTATATGCGAATGAGGGTAATTACAACATAGTATAAAAACTCGTATATGCGAATGAGGGTAATTACAACAGGTATAACAACTCCTATATGCGAATCATATGTAATTACAACATAGTCATAAAAACTCGTATATGCGAATGAGGGTAATTACAACATAGTCATAACAACTCGTATATGCGAATGAGGGTAATTACAACATAGTCATAACAACTCGTATATGCGAATGAGGGTACTTATAAGGGATTCCGTATTGTCTTGACACATAGTACTAGAAGGTAAAGTACGACTTATATATCAAATGAGGGCTAATTAAAACAACTAGTTCATAAGAACTCGTATATTAAAACGAATGAGGGTTCTTTAAAAACAACGAGTGCATAACGTCTCATTGTTCGTTAAAACGAATGAGGGTAATTACAACATTGTTCCTAAACACAACTCGTGCAATATCGTCAGAATGAGGGTAATTCGTCAGATTGTTCATTGAGACACAACTAGTATATCGTCTCAATGTTCGTTGAAACACAACGGTCAATATCGTCTCATTGTTCGTTGAAACACAACTAGTGCAATATCAACTTGTAGGTAACTAGTGCAATATCGTCTTGTTCATAACACACTATCAATATCGTCTCATTGTTTGTTGAAACACAATAGTGCAATTCGTCTCATTGTTTGTTGAAAACACAACTAGTACTATATCGTCTCATTGTTCATTGAAACACAACTAGTGCAATATCGTCTCATTGTTCATTAAAACACAACTAGTGCAATATCGTCTCATTGTTCTTTAAAACACAACTAGTGCAATATCGTCTCATTGTTCGTTGAAACACAACTAGTGCAATATCGTCTCATTGTTCGTTGAAACACAACTAGTGCAATATCGTCTCATTGTTCGTTGAAACACAACTAGTGTAATATCGTCTCATTGTTCGTTGAAACACAACTAGTGCAATATCGTCTCATTGTTCGTTAAAACACAACTAGTGCAATATCGTCTCATTGTTCATTGAAACACAACTAGTGTAATATCGTCTCATTGTTCATTGAAACACAACTAGTGCAATATCGTCTCATTGTTCGTTGAAACACAACTAGTGTAATATCGTCTCATTGTTCGTTAAAACACAACGAGTGTAATATCGTCTCATTGTTCGTTAAAACACAACTAGTGCAATATCGTCTCATTGTTTGTTGAAACACAACTAGTGTAATATCGTCTCATTGTTCGTTGAAATCACAACTAGTGTAATATCGTCTCATTGTTCGTTGAAACACAACTAGTGAAATATCGTCTCATTGTTCGTTAAAACACTACTAGTGTAATATCGTCTCATTGTTCGTTAAAACACAACTAGTGTAATATCGTCTCATTGTTCGTTGAAACACAACTAGTCAATACTGTCTCATTGTTCGTTAAAACACAACTAGTGTAATATCGTCTCACTGTTCGTTGCGACCGCGCAAGGACGCACAATAAAACACTAAGTTTGAAGTATGACAACTACACGAATACTACTGTCAATCCCCGACTAGAGTTGCACAGTAAAACCACTACACACTACAGCTCTTCTATTGGCCCCTTTGTTGGGACTCAAAAAAAAGATAACTGCACTCAAATTACGTCGGTAGGAATTCTTTTTCATTATTCTGTGTAATTGTATTTTTTAAAATAAGACAGGTATCACCTACTATCAGTCTGCTAGACTTTGGAACGCTCCTCAGTTCTAGACAATGAATATAAAGTATTACGAAAAATCAATATCTTTTACATGCGAGTATTCGCTTAATTCTAACGTTTTTACTCGCATGGACTCCCAGATGGAAAAGCAAATTCTAACATGCTATTTCCCGTATTTATGTGGTTGACTTTCAATGCCGTCTTAATTGGCTGGCGCCAGTGACATTCCCCCCTGTGTCAACTGAACATTTCCCGAAGTCCAAAAACGATTGATGCGTATATCATATTAATCGTACATGTCGCTACGGCACTGTCATATAAATCTGTCATCCCATGGCAAGTCAATTTCCTCCCCGAGTAACATATACACACCTTGATACTACCCCACATTGAGAACCGCTTAGTCCCCGTAGTTGATGCTTGGCAGCCGTTGGGTAAACCTAGATGTCTAGGGTAAAAACCCTAGCGATGAGAGTAACATCATTGAAAATAACCCACGAGTCAATTAACACGGTGCGACACGCCCCTATTAAGACAAAATTCTATTTTTGAACAAACCATAAGTGTCGTGATAATTCGTTATTGATAACAATTCCCAGCCTACTCCCCCATTAAGTCTACAGATGGGATTCAGCACTAATTTCTGCACAGAAAATCTGGTCCATGATTACTCTTACCCCTGACACTCTGAATCCGGAACTGATACTGATGTAATAACAACGACCATCTCATTAAGCGATCATTGTCATTTTCCGCTTTATTCAAATAAAGCCACGGGGCATGATCGGTCAGGGTTATAAACTCGCGGCCTTGTAAATAGCTATCTAAATGCTTCACCGCCCAGACCACAGCTAGACATTCACGCTCCATTACTGAATAGCTGTGTTCCGGAGCCGTCAGTTTGCGACTCAAAAAACGCGCGCGACGGGGAACCTTTGCCCATCATGATCTTGTAGTAGAATCGCTCCTAAACCGGTGTCACTTGCATCGGTTTGTAACAAAAAAGGTATTTTCAAAGTCTGGTAATCGAAGTACTGGCTGCGTCAGTAACGCTTCTTTCAGTCGATTAAAAGCACGATCCATGACAAATTTTATTCGATTTACCCTTTCTGGTGGCATCAGACAACGGGCTTGATATTGCGGAAAAATTTGGGACACATCGTCTGTAGAACGAAACGAGTCCCAAAAACTTCTCATTTCCTTCTTCGAAATTGGGGTTTGGCTTCTCTTATGGCATGAACCTTGTCTATCGTAGGTCTCATTTCACCATTGCCTACATTGTGACCTAAGAATTCAAGTTCTGAATATCCAATCAGACATTTGAAAGGTCTTGCAATAAAGCCCGCTTTACGTAAGCACCCAAACAATTCGCTTAATCCCTTCAGGTGTTCTTCCCATCCTGTGATGTGAAGGAGACAGTCGTCCAAGTAATTATGATGGTTTGGTAACCCTGCCGTGACCCTTTGCATTAACCTAGAGAACATTGCGGGTGCACCCTGCAGGCCAAAAGGCATAACCTTAAACTGGTATAAACCTTTTTCAGTGGCAAAAGCAGTATAGGGTTTGGCATTTTCGGTCATCGGTATCTGCCAATATCCCTTCGATAGATCTATTTTAGTCAAGTATCGATTTTGCTACCAATTTCTTGGAAAAGCTCCTCCGGCTTGGGAAGAGGCTCAGCATCAAAGACAGTGATGTTGTTAAGAGCTCGGAAATCGATGCAATATTGGTACTTCCTATCTTTCTTTTTCACAACAACTGATGGACTGGAATATGGGCTAGTTGACGTTTCAATTATGTCAGCCTTAATCATTTGTTCTACTTCTTCCCTTAGCACCTTCCGAAACACAAGGGACTATATTCCAACTCGTAAAAGGTACAATTAATAACCATTTGCCAATTGACATGAGGTGTATATCTCACATGATGAGGTTTGAAGCTTTGCTGAGTCAGACAAAATGTCTTTAGAAGCATTCGCAATGTGTTTGATGATCTGTCAATCTTGATAAAGGAAAGCAAAACAATGTCAGAGAGTAAATTCAAACCAATAAAAATCAAGACAAGAAGAAAGCATCGCACTTTTGTCTTTTTCAAGCTCTGTAAACCACGCAGCACATTTATTTTATATAACCTCGTTTGGTGGTGGACAAGGGTTAAAAACAACATCAATGCTTAGATACATTTATATCATAACATACCAAAAGTTATCATTAGAAAATAGGCCTACGTCTATCCAATGCCTTGTATCAAAGGTTTCCTTGTGTTGCACCAGACGAGTACAGCAAGATTATCGATAATCGAAGGACTAAAATAATATATTGTTTTTCTTGAAGGGAGGGAGGGGGGGCTAAGCAAGAGAGTTGGCCATTTCTGAAACATTTCATTTGGAATGGCCATGACTCTCAGCTTCTCGATGGAATGATTTTAATACAACCGAATGGATCTTTTTAGATTTTGCATAGTACCCGTGTATCCCTACTGTGTAATTTTACTAGATTCAAATCTGACAACTACAAAATGGGTCTTTGTTGCAGATCCCCCAGTGTCGTGCGATGGCCTTGCGGAAGGAACCTCACTGACAGACCCCGAAGTATGCCAATACTACTACAGATGCCTTGCCGGTGAGGTGAGGAGAGGCAAATGTCCTGACGGCCTCTTCTGGAGTGCTCAAATCCTAGTGTGCGATCATGACATCAACGTGAACTGCACGGGGCGTGGCTCTCTGAACGCTACTGCTGCTCAAAATGACACTGATGACGGTCCTCAAACGCCGCAAACCATCACAACAAGTAAAGCATTGTTTATTTTAGAACTGTATGCAAATAGTAAAATCCATTGACCGTTGCTGTAAGTAAACAAGAAAAAAAAAATGTGTTATATTATAAGTCCGTGTGTAACTTTCTGGGCTACTCGTTAGTCCAGAGGCAAAGCGTCAGACTTTCAACCCAAAGGTCGTTGGTGCATGCCCTGACTGTCGAAAACGTTTCTGAAGTTTTTTCGAGTAAAATCTCCGCCCCCCCCCAGCCTGGTCTAGGTAGGTGGGTCGACACCTAGACCCATTGGGGACGAAAGATAAAGGAGCAGATCACAACACTCTGTGTATGCTAAAGGACCTTGGGCTATTTCTAGGACAGTCCGAGCAAAATTTAAAATCATACAAACACTGATGAGAAGTTATGGATGTGACTGAGATCAAATCAGATTTTTTTCTAAAAGTGTAAGTTTTCCCATGAGCTTCCACAATCCATTTCGCAATTTGTTTCTTTCTTCATTGATTTTTTAATGATTTCTTGTAAATAAGCGCTCTTTCTCATTGGGCCGCCTTCACCTTTAAGCCTTGAGGATTGATTAGTAATAGCTCCTGCAGTATACTGAATTTAGAATTCAATATTTTATAAAGCCATGATAAACGGCTTAAAGGCTCTCGAATAATCTCAGATTTTAGATGCCTCCTCTGCTGAACGTGACAAAGCCATACCTTCGGCAAACCAAAAGGAGCGGAGATTAATTTCCATTTTTTTTAAAATGCAATAAAATTACATATACTGTTTTTAAACTAAGCCATTATTATATCTATTGTTTGTGCATGAATGTATATGCGTGTTTGCACACAACTAGCAAATTAGTTAACGTTGGGTTGTTTTTTGTTTTTTTGTTGCTGTTGTTGTTTCTCACCCTTTTTATATCCTTTATTAAACATAGTTCAATGCTAGGTTAGACCCAACCTAAGCTCTTTCAGTGACAGACGAAAATATGGATCTCTTGCGGATTTTTAGTAATCGGGTAGAGTAATTCGACAAAAAGAAAAACCTTTAAAAAAAAGCCCTGCTCATAATTGAGAATGTTTCCTCATGGTAGATGAGAGGAATCAAGCAAAAAAACACATCTTCGACCATCTTCAAGTTTTTGTCATTTTTTGTTCCCGCGTTCTTTCCCCATCTCACCAGTGTGGCCAATTCAAACTTCGAGCAAAGTGGTATCGTGTTACTTTACCAACTGGGCACAGTACAGAACGGATATGGGCCTATTTCATGTCAATGACATCGACCCACACATGTGCACAGACATTATCTACGCCTTTGCTGGTATCGATACGTCTGCTCTTACGCTGACTACTATCGAGTGGAATGATGTGGGTACGTTGTTGTTTTTTTTTTTATGTTTTATAGAGTATTGTTCATGTACAATGTAATAATGGAACTTTTGTGATGTTTCAGCAATGAAGAGGCAACGTTTTTAAGGACAGGAAGGCGGTTTGGGCTGGGCGAGGTTACATTTATGTAACATTACCGTTGTTACCGAAGGCGTTGTAGCGAAACCGTAGCGTTGTTAGTTTGTAATAACGACAACACGGGTTCAAAAACCCATGGCTGACCCAGATATTTTTCAACAACGTTGTGCTTTCAGGAAATGTACTTCACTATACATTCCTCACTCGACTCAGGTGTGAATGAGTGCCCAGCTATAGGTAGAAAAAAAGTTGTCAGAGTATTAGTACGAAGCGCCTAGAAGGCTGTTGTACCGTATACTCCCCAGGGAGTTGAATATGACTTTGAGTGAAATTGCCTGTAGGGGGATACATGATGTACATTCGGTGAGCCTGCACTTGTACGGGGATGTGGACTATACATCCATCTTTGTCTTTATCTTTAACATGGCACTTCTCACATGGTGTGAAATGTTTAGTTTGATCTGATGGCAGGAAAGGGTTCAAATGATTTAAGACTGTTCT
Source organism: Doris montereyensis (assembly GCA_037039925.1). NCBI lineage: Eukaryota > Metazoa > Mollusca > Gastropoda > Nudibranchia > Dorididae > Doris > Doris montereyensis. The sequence continues at coordinate 286,975 of JAXRKP010000154.1, read as the reverse complement.
AATGACAGATTCAACAATGTAATACATTTTATGCGAGTTTTCTTTTCTGGGGATTACTTACTTTTTAATGTTACTTTTACTTTCCCCTAATGCCTTTCAGCGTCATGGGAGACGCGATTTTCTCTCGTGGGTTTGGTGTACATCCTCCATTGGAGAAATGCAATGTGACCTCAATGTTTCATGAACCCCATCGATCCATCCATTCTTCCTCTCTTCTCATGACGATCTGTAATTGAATGCACGAGCCGTTGATACCATTCTTACGATCTGTAATTGAATGTAACTCCTATAGATCTTCATTCTGATTCTGATACCATTCAATATCTCATTTCACAAGATGGGACATAACCACCTTATGAATAATATTATAATAAAGATTAAATTTGAACAAAATAGTAATGGTTTTCTCAAAGAAGAAGATTAAGTATAGTTTCGGAACTTGACCTCGATCTATAACCACTTGAATATGTATTATCTCGTCTTGCGTGGAGACACTGTAGTCTTGGGGGCACGCTCGTAGACCTGAAGCTCAAGCTATCTCTCTGTGTCTTTAATCTCTCTCTCTCTCTCTCTCTCTCTCTCTCTCTCTCTCTCTCTCTCTCTCTCTCTCTCTCTCTCTCTCTCTGTCTCTCTCTCTCTCTCTCTCTCTCTCTCTCTCTCTCTCTCTCTCTCTCTCTCTCTCTCTCTCTCTCTCTCTCTCTCTCTCTCTCTCTCTCTCTCTCTCTCTCTCTCTCTCTCTCTTTCTCTCTTTCTCTCTCTCTCTCTCTCTCTCTCTCTCTCTCTCTCTCTCTCTCTCTCTCTCTCTCTCTCTCTCTCTCTCTCTCTCTCTCTTCTCTCTTCTCTCTCTCTCTCTCTCTCTCTCTCTCTCTCTCTGTCTCTCTCTCTCTCTCTCTCTCTCTCTCTCTCTCTCTCTCTCTCTTTCTCTCTCTCTCCGTCCCTCCCTCCCTCCCTCCCTCCCTCCCTCGCTCCCTCTCTCTCTCTGTCTCTCCCTCCCTCCCTCTCTCTCTCTCTCTCCCTCCCTCCCTCCCTCCCTCCCTCCCTCTCTCTCTCTCTCTCTCTCTCTCTCTCTCTCTCTCTCTCTCTCTCTCTCTCTCTCTCTCTCTCTCTCTCTCTCTCTCTCTCTTTCTCTCTCTCTCTCTCTGTCTTTATTTAAGATTAGCTACATTTTCCTTCTAATATGTTGTTTCCCACATTTTTTTCTTGTTGGATAAAGAACGTGATCGTCAGCAAAACGTTTGACCACTAACATTATATAAGTACATAGGCACTGTCTTCTTTACTACCTTAAAGACCTACATATTTTGCCTAATTTCTTTCTTTGCAGAGGTGTACGAAAGCATCGTTGCATTAAAACAGGCGAACCCCCTGCTGAATGTACACCTTGCTGTTGGTGGGGCCGTGGCAGGAACGGAAATTTTCGAAAGCATCACATCCACCACCACGAGCATGAACACATTTGCCACCAACGCAATCACATTCTTGAGAATCTATGGCTTCGATGGGTTAGACCTGAACTGGCAATTTCCTGGTAGTGACTTCAAAGACAAGTTTTCTCAGTTGTGTGTATCACTTTACAGTCAGTTTCAGTTTGAAGCCCTGTCGTCTGGTCTACCACGGCTCCTCTTGTCAGCAGATGTGTCAGGCTACAATGTTCAGATGGAGGCTTCCTACGATGCACAGTTGATCCATCAGTGAGTTCCCCCTGGTTAGCGTTGTCACCAAGTATCTTGCAAGATTGCTTTGCTTTCTAGCATTCTGATTGGAAGTATATGTGTGTATCAAAAATATCCACCAATCAGATTGTTAAAATACAAGATAATACTGCAAGTCATCTAATGACTGAACGCTGTCAGACTATCTTTTGCTTAAAAATATTAACGTCACGTGATTTTGAACATGGCCATGATCCTGTCAATAAGATTTGTACAGCTGTTTGATTTGTTGTTCTTTTGCTGCTTTTTTATTTTAGCTGAGTTGATGTTCATATTATTTGTACACGCAGTTTAATTAGTATACACTTCTATCTGTACCCTCAATGACTGGCTGCTTTTCCATCACAAGGAACCGTTTTTTCTATATATACCAGTATTTTACATATATTTTATACATGATTTCGAAAATGCGTTCAGTATGAAAGCTCAGCATGTAAAAGGTGTGTTCATTGGGTTTTATTTCCAGATATCCATCGTACAGTTTGTTGGTTCACAATGTGTTCTTATTGCGTACATAAACGCTTTTACTTACCATTTCCTTGTGTTTGTATAACGTTTCCAGATATCTTGACCACATCTATGTGATGACTTACGATTTCTACGGTCCTTGGTCCTCTGTTTTGGGTCATCACAGTCCCCTGTACGTGAGGAATGAAGATATCAATGATCCTGAGGCTTCCTGTTATCTCAAGTGAGTTTTACGCTAGCAGTTCCTGAAGAATGCAATCGGTGGAACAGGACTGTCCTTCTATCCTTATATATAATTTCACGACTTATATATATATATATATATATATATATATATATATATATATATATATATATATATATATATATATTATATATAATTTCAATGATATATATATCTATTCATCTAACATATATATATATATATATATATATATATATATATATATATATATATATATATATATATATATATATATATATATATATATAAAAATATCCATCTTGAAAAACCATGCGTTTTAATGATTATTTGTCAATAACATACTTGTAGATCTATTTATTCAACTTTTTTTTCTTTTTGACTTAGTAGGGAGTTCTTCGTTAATTTTACCACCATTTTGTCTGTGGCCTTCGTTAGATCTTGATCTAGATTTTATGATCTTAATAGGTCTTTAAAGCATAATATGTAATATCAACTCTTTTTAACATAGGTCGGGAAAAAGGAGGGGGAGGTCAGCCTTTAGGAATCTTGATCGATCTCTAAATGTTTTCAGTATTTGAAAGGTCAGCTTTTAAAAAGGATGTAACTCACTAAGTTGTATTAATTTATTTTCTTCGTTTATATTTCTAGGATTTTGTTTGTTTTCTCACCTTTTAATTAGATGTTAAATCGAATAGCAATCAAGAGGTTTATTTTGTATGATTTTTCAATAAATTAAGTTGGCTCAGCCATAACATATATATATATATATATATATATATATATATATATATATATATATATATATATATATATATATATATATATATATATATATATATATATATATATATATATATATATATATATATATATATATATATATATATCATGCTACCTTGAAGTCTGATCCATAGGTACTTTGGTATTATATGCAATACTGATTCATCCATATCAGTGGCCAAAAGTGAAAACGAAATTAAGTGTTTGTTTACTAAGATATTCCCTATTGACCCAGCGCCATAGCAAAATAATGGTATTCCCTCCATCCACCTTTTCATTTGTGATGATGATCATTCATCATCGTCATGATGTTTTCTCCACCCACTGCCACTTTGGGTTTCGCAATGTTTTCTGCCACTTTGCGCCCACGTGCGTTCTAATACCACCATGCCTTCTTGTTCCTGATCCTCGTGTGTCGCCGTGTCCAATTTATTGGCGGCCCTTCTGTGTATCTTTTTGTTCGTCTATTGTCTTTATAAATGTTGTTATATGGCCAGCCATTTCCATTTTTGTCCAAGTGAGAGTTTCAGGATCCCTTGTCGTATTTCTTATTACAATGCAAGAGATTTTGTCTTGGAACTGATGTCTATCATTTTTCTCTCGATTGCTCTCTGGATGCTTTGCTATTTCCTTGCTAGTGTCTTCGATAGCAACCAGATCTGGCACCTGCGTGCCATGATGGGTGGTATACATTTATTAAATGCTTTTATTTTCAAAGATATTATGAAATCTTTGTCTCAAGAACATTCTGTTCACCCAAAACTATACCAAGCGTTTTGTATTCTTGTTTTCATTTATGCTCCGTTTCGTTTCTAAATACAGTTTGTTTTGTCGGAGATACATGTATGTATACTTTGCCTCTCTTTCAATGGTGACTCTACATACATTTTGTTTTTCCTCTATGGATCGTGAGTTCTATTTTATGGCTTTATGCGTTGAGTTTGTTCAGGTTTATTTCTAAATCTTCTTCTTTTTTTCTGTTTATAAGACCATACCATCTGCAAATCTAAACTCTTCGCGAAGTTCTCCATCTGCGTCGATTGTACGTGTTGGATCCGTCTGATTGAACACTTCTTCCTCTAAGGCTGTCGTAAAAAAAGCTTTGGAGAGGCAGGGTAACCCTGTCGTACCACGTTTCTGGCCTTGACGTTTTCTGACACATGTTTATCTTAGGCTAGTATATTCTGGCAGATACCTGTTGTTATACGTTTCTAAACAATTGTATAATAGATGTTTTTTTAATTTTTGGGTGGTCTTTTGAAGTGCCTACATAATTGTGAAAGTCAAGAGTTTGCAGAAATCACTGCCTAATTGACGAGAAGGTTTTTGTTGGTTACTTTAGAGATGTCAATGTCATATCCGTCATCGTGCAACTTCACGTCTCATACAATCAATTGAAAGCATTGGTATAAACAAGAAAAGGATTATGTCTTCTGCCGTTCACAGAATGCTGCCATCCTATCGTGGCAAGCTATGGGAGTTCCTGCTGAGAAACTGGTGATGGGCATTGCTAGTTATGGACGCACTTTTCGAATGATTTCTTCAAGCAATGAAGCATCACTTCCTGGTTCTGCTTTCAATGGACGAGGTGACGTGGGAAATTTCAGTGCTACCGATGGATTTCTCGCCTACTACGAGGTGATAAGAACTATACCATACTATGTGTGTGTGTGTGCGTATGTGTGCCAGTCAGACAGACAAATAGACATAAAGAGTCAGAGAGATAACGAGAGACAGACAGACGGATAGACGAACGTAAGAGAGAGCGAGAGTGAGAGAGAGAGAGAGAGAGAGAGAGAGAGAGAGAGAGAGAGAGAGAGAGAGAGAGAGAGAGAGAGAGAGAGAGAGAGAGAGAGAGAGAGAGAGAGAGAGAGAGAGAGAAGAGAGAGAGAGAGAAAGTGAGATTGGGGAAGGGAGGGAGAAAGGGAGGGAGAGACAGAGAAATACACAGACAGTCAGACAGACACAGAGAAATAGAGACAGACACACACACAGAAACAGTGTCTGTGTGTCATGTGTGTGTGAGTGAGGGGGTTTAGATGAGAATGATGTAGAATGAGATCATAGAAGCACAGTCGCCAGGTTGATTCAAACTGTTAACATCAAAATTAATTGATTCACCAGATTTGCCAACTGATCAATGACGGAGGCTGGACTGTGGTATGGATGAACGATTCTCGGGTGCCTTACGCTTACGGCATGAGAAACAATCACTGGGAATGGGTGGCTTTCGACAATGTGGAAAGCGTGGAAGAAAAGGTACAATTTTAATGTATTATCAAAGCCTACATCCTGCAACCATGACAAGCTTATTAGAGCATAGTATCCACATTAAATCAACAGGAACATATCATTTATGTTATACAAATCATTAAAACAAATATCTAAGATTTCTGTTGTTTCTGACAATTTTGTTTACTCATTTAAACATCCATTGTTATCACGTTGTGCTCATGGGAAAATTGTAAAAGTCCATAAAATGGAATGCACTGTCTTGCCAACTAAATGTCAAAACCTAGACCAATTGTTGGACTATGATATAAATGCAGTTACATTATTTTTCCACATATTTCATCTTCACTCTAACACGCGGCTCAAATCATTTCTATGTTACAATCAAACCCAGGCACGCTACATCATCGACAGAGGGTTAGGAGGCGCTATGTTCTGGACCCTCGACTTTGACGACTTTGGCCATAATTTGTGCAACCAAGGATTCTTCCCTTGATTGGTGAGATGCGGACAAGGTTCATCTTACATGACACTGGAGGAATGATATCAAACGTTCCAAGCTTCACAATTCCAAACTGGCCTACCGTTCCCACAATACCCGGGACAGATCCCCCGACACCAAGTCCTAGCCGTCCCACTGTTACTCAAAGTGAGTAAACACACCGGTACACTATCATTGTTAGTTTTCACTTTGGACGACATTTGGCATAGCATTTTATCACAGCTGTTGTATTAATCTAAAGACTCTTTTTTGCCTGCATCCTTTGAATTTGCTTCTTGCTTTCTGAATAGTTGTTTGTTTGTTTTTTTTATTAAAAGATAAAAACTTTTTACATACCCTGGCTTTAGAGCACGCCAACATTATAACTGTGCAATATTTCGAGATGAGCCATTCTTGCAGGTGTTGATCTAAGTAGCAAAATATGTATTCCAAGTCAGACATAGTGCAATTTGTTACTGCGCTTCGGTTAGGTTTTATATACATATATATATATATATATATATATATATGTGTGTGTGTGTGTGTGTGTGTGTGTGTGTGTATGTGTGCTGTCTATTGGTATACATATGGAGAGTATGGTGTTTGTTTTTACTTTTTATTTTTCAATGTTGCATAATTGTATAGCAATCTTGGACTTTGGTGCGAGGAAATGTCTTTGAGGATGAAGTGGCTTTATATCAGTTCTTAATTTACTTTTACTCTTTTATTTGCCAGCGTTGCCACTTCCCTCAGGTAACAAAGTGATAGCCTGCTATTTCACCAACTGGGCCCAACACAGATTAGACCTTGGTCAGTATGACGTGAGCAACGTTGATCCGTTCCTGTGCACGGACATTATTTACGCCTTTGCCGGTATCGACATCGCTGCCCTTACACTGACAACCAGTGAATGGAATGATCTGGGTAAGCTTTTACAAGTCCGTCCTCCAAAGCGTCATCTGCTTTTCGCTGACTTGTTGAGATATGAATATTAGAAACTGTGGCAAGGAAAAAATGAATAGCATTGTCAAGAAATCGGAAAAAATGTGTAAATCAACTCTGTTTGATTTTGACCGCCTTTTTATTACAAAATTGTCAAAGAAAAACACTGTCTATCGAAAAAGATTTGTCACACCCCCATTTCGAGCAAATTCTGTTCTCAAATAGATAAACACACCCAATAAAAAAGTAAATAAATAAAAAAACATAAATAAATAAATTTAAAAAAAAAAAAAAAAAAAAAAAAAAAAAAAAAAGATAAACACACCCATTCCATTAAATGCAAACCAGAAGGGTACAGTAATTCATTTATGCCAACATCTATTAAGCTGTTAAGAAAATTGCTTCATTGCAATGTTATCTCCTTTGGGTTTTTATGCTAATGCCAGCGTTTACTAATGACCACGTATTTCCACAGTTGTTGCCTTCTATTATTCATAAGCATGATTTATATTATTTTCTTCTTGTATACTGTAGCTGACGAAACGGTGTGCCTACTTTGGACAATAAACCTCTTGAACCTTGGAATTTAAATCTTGTTTTATAACTCGAGACTCCATTTAACATTGCTCGTATCAGAGCTATGGATGTTGCGCTTTTTTAAAACGATGCACTATTATTTCACTTCATTTGTGTTGTTTCCATGTTTATATCAGAGCTGTATCAAAGCATCGTGAACTTGAAGATTTCGAATCCCATGCTTAAAGTACATCTGGCTGTCGGTGGGTCCAGCGCAGGAACCTGGTCTTTCGAGAGCATCACCTCCACTTCTATCAGCATGGCCGCCTTCGCTATCAACGCGGCCACATATTTGAGAACACACGGTTTTGATGGATTAGATCTGGACTGGGAATTCCCCGGAAGCAGCTACAGAATGCAGTTCACCCAGTTGTGCGAAGTCCTTTTCACCCAATTCCAAATGGAGGCGATGGTTTCTGGGATGCCCAGGCTTCTCCTGTCCGCAGCTGTGTCTGGCTACAAGACCCAGATTGAGGCATCATACGAACCGCATATGATCCACAAGTCAGTTTTCGTTTCTCATTTTGTAAATCTGCCTTCTGTGTCCTACCACTCACCTTCCTTGTATGCACCTTTATGTTCATAAGGATATATCTATGGTATTGTTCGAGCTGCAAAATTAATGTCGCGACTGCAATAATTGAGTGGTGCTCACCGAGTAGCACACATAGCGACACGGATGTTTAAGATTCGTCGAGGAATGGAGCTAACTGAGCACATCCCAGCTTTGTTGCTATGTTTTGGGGGGTGGGGAGTGGGTTGGGGAGGTGTTGGCGGCGATGTTTTTGTTGGATATTTGGGGGTTGGGGTGGTAGATTGGACTTTCAATTGTTTGTTTAGTTTTTGTTGTTAGAGCTGTTCTAATTTGCTCACTCCTGCTTTGCTTGTCAAAACAGCTCGGATTTTCACGGAACATATTTTTAAAACAGTTTTTAAGTTTGAATGTAATACTTTTATCATTATGCCATTTTGTATTTCTTTTACTTATGTGTGTACCCGTCTCGCTTTTTTTGCCGACTTAAAATGTTATTTGTTTTACCTTCTTTCTGTGCCAAATGAATATTAAATCGTTTCTTTCCTTTTATATCTTGTCGAGGCCATTTTGCACTGCTTCAAATTTGCTTTCTGTACCCAGAAATGTCTGTCGTCTCTTCTGTCATCCGTAAGAAATTACCATATTATGTGTAGAACGGATTTCGATAATCTAATGGTGGTCATGAGTGGGTAAAGCCAACTATTTTTGCTTTCTTTGTCGTCTTGAAAAATGTTTAGATAAGTTAAATAAAGACATCAATATTAGGATCTGTAATGAGCGAAGGCATTGTTACAACGAACAGACTATTCTAAAATGCAATATTCAAAGAAATGGACATTTCAAACAAATAAACAAACTCAAGTACCCTGGATACATGATAACATCTGACGGACGATGTGATACAGAGGGCAAGAAGACAATTGCAATGTCAAAAGATGCTTTTACAAAATTAAATCCAGTAATCAAAATTAGAAATTTAACAATGGATACAAAACTAAGAATTTGAAAAGCCTATTTGCTGTCATCAGATCCTCGAATGACAGAGAAGAATGTAGCTCTATGATCAGCAATGCCTGCCTCAGACTCGGCACACGAAGAAAATGAATGAGCGACGTAAATCATCTTCAAGCATTTCTGGACATGTCACCTGTTACACATACTATTATAGAGCTCATAATCGCGCTCGTGCTAGCAGGTAGAGATATCCAGGCACAACATCTCTGTCTAGTATCTCAACGTTCTTAACTGGCATGCCGATCATGTACTTTAATTTTGTTATTGTTGCAACTTATTGATCTTTATGAAAACATAATAGGGATCGGTATATTGGTGGTATCCTTGTGATTTTGCGAGTGTATTCGTGATTTTAGAATATAATGTAGCCAGAGCATGTGTACCCTCCTTTATGAGCCTAAAAGAAATAATATTCTCGATTGAAACAATTCCAGCTATCTAGACTACATCAACGTAATGAGTTACAACTACTACGGTCCATGGTCATCCATACTGGGTCACAACAGTCCGTTGTATGTCAGGGAGGAAGATCGGACTGACCCGGACGCCTCCTTCCTATCACAGGTCGGTTCTTCCTACTGTGGTGTTTTCTGTGTGCATGTGTGTGTGTGGGGGGGGGCGAGGTTGTGATCAATGATGTTTGGATGGAAGTGGGGGCGGTGGAGGGGATGTCGTAGCTTAGTATGAGTTGCTTTAATTGATTTGATTTGGGGAATTGAGTTAGCACTTTCACTTGAGCACGGGAGCCATTAACATGAATAGCAACCTGATTGTTTCGGAGAAAGTGTTTTAGATATTAAACGACGAATTTTGTGGCCTAATTTCCTTCTTTTCTACAAACTCTACATCAATGTCTTGGGGATGACGGATAACCACAAATTGTCATGTAAGGCAAATAAAGCTGTGTTATACATGAGGTTTCTTAGAGTTATTGATGAAGAACACATATTCTTTTTTTGTATCTAACTACGAAATTCGTACATTGTAATATTAACGCTCTATTTGAATTTCATCGGTAATATAATTATTTCAGCATAATTTAGATGAAATGGTCTTCCACTAAAGATGATACCTTTTTTATAATCTTGTTCAGTGCATCACAAGGATAATCTGACATTTTGGTATTGCTCATGACTAGGTAGAGAAAAATTGGTCACAGGATTTATAGTTATTCGCAGTGTATATTTGCGACAAACTCGAAATAAATATATATCTGCCACGTCCTATTCGTACAACCACGATTGCCACGTGAAGAATGAGTTATTTCTCTCTATACCCCCCTCTTCAGAATGCGTCCATGTACTGGTGGCAAGCTATGGGAGTTCCCGCCGAGAAACTGGTGATGGGCATGGCCACCTATGGACGCACTTATCGAATGGCTTCTTCAAATAGTCAAGCATCACTTCCGGGTTCGGCTTTCAGTGGACAAGGTGACGGTGGAGACTACAGTGCTACCAGTGGGTTTCTGGCATATTATGAGGTAAGACTAAAGCTTCTCTGTAGTATTGTGGCAATATGAATTGTTTGGGGGAAACGATTTCAATTTAAAGCTAAAATATAAATAAGCGGTTATCGTCTGTATCTTCGCACAACTGCAGGCCCCCGTTTAATTCAAAGTCCTTCCCAACTCCCTGGGGAGTACAGTTAGTACATCTGCCTCTTGTGCATTTCGTACTCAGATTTATGCACATATATACATATATATATATATATATATATATATATATATATATATATATATATATATACATATATATATATATATATATATATATATATATATATATATATATATATATATATATATATATATATATATATATATATATATATATATATATATATATATATATATATATATATATATATTATATAAATATTAAACTAAATCGAAGAGAAATTAATTTATAAATAGCTTATGGACCAAACGAAGACGCCAATAAAGAACTAAAAAGATGTCTTCGAAACCGGTTTACAAATAGCTGCAGAGAATCTTAAACCCAAACAGGAAGTAATGCTTTTAGAACATTTAAACGCTAAAGAAGGCAACAATGTAGAAACGTCATGAGGAATAATAGGTAAAGAAGGAGAGACAACAACGTCTCCAAATGGAGAGAGACTAATAGACTTTTGACTAAAGAATACCATGGAAATAGCCAACACCTTTTTTCCTCATAAAGATATCCCCAAATATACAAGAGTAAATGAAGACAGGTGTGAAAAGTCAATGATAGACTACATAATAGTTAGCAGTTCCCTTTTTTACAGTACATTGGATACAAGAGTAAACAGAAGAACAGAAATATTTAGTGATTACCACGCAGTGATTGCCAAAATGAGATTGCTGACGAAAACAAACAGAAAAGGAAATAGAAGAAGTAAGTAAACCAAAAGTGAAACAGATATACCAATCTAGGATAAAAAGATTTATCATTGAAAGACAGATGGATCTGAATGATAGCACAATAGAAGAGCAGTGGCAAATGTATCAAGACTCCTTAGTTGCACTGAGGCATTAAAGCATAGAAATTTAGCCTTTTTGGGAAAAAAACAGAAAATGCCAGGACAGGGCATCCCGGCGAAAGATTATCTAGGGCATTTGAACCCATACACCGAAAGGTAGAATGGGAACTGATAACAAAATAAAAAAGATATATATATATATATATATATATATATATATATATATATATATATATATATATATATATATATATATATATATCCACACACAGAGAGAGAGAGATATATAGAGAGAGAGAGACAGAGAGAGAGAGAGAGAGAGAGAGAGAGAGAGAGAGAGAGAGAGAGAGAGAGAGAGAGAGAGAGAGAGAGAGAGAGAGAGAGAGAGAGAGCAAGGAGGAGGAGGAGGAGGGAAGAAGGAGGGGGAGTAAGTGGAGGACAGAAGAATATTGCGATAACAATCACGTGTCGAACAGATTCAATGGATAACTCACATATCTGTCAATTGCTATCTCAGTGGTTTCACGGAGTAACTAGTTAACAGTGCCAAAGAACATTCAATATGAAACAACGGTTTGTTTCACAGATTTGTCAACTGCTATCTCAAGGAGGTTGGACTGTGGTCTGGATGAACGATTCCCGAGTGCCTTACGCCTACGGTATGAGGAACGGCCACTGGGAGTGGGTGGCTTTCGACGATGTGCAAAGTATGAACGAAAAGGTGAGATCAATGTGTGAAATCTAATCTACTAAAGAAAGAGCAACCTTTACTGATTGATTTACAACTGTTTAGACAGTTTTACAAACTAAAGATGATTATGAATGAAAATATGTAATGACTGTAATAAAGGAAATCATTCAAATTTGCTTCTCAAGTCGAACTAAATGTATTCCTTTGCGATATATCTCTATTAACTGAGGTATGAAGATTCCATCTTGTCCAATAACACATTTGGACAACTTCATAATATTTAGAGTTATGGTACTCAATGCCAGTTTATTGTTTTATTTATAGGGTGTCCATACTGAGAGCTTAAAATAGATAGGTACCAATTCGTTTTCTTTCATCTACGACACCGGTTGAAAACATGTGCTCTTTCAACTCTATATCAGGCACATTATGTGGTGGATCATGGTCTTGGAGGAGCGATGTTCTGGACTATTGACTTTGATGACTTTAGCCACAATGTGTGCAATCAAGGAAACTATCCATTGATAAGTGAAGTCAGACAGACATTTGTTTCCTTTGACAACACATCAGTGCCAACAAACTTTCCCAATGGCAACGTCAGCACTCCTAACTGGCCATCCGTTCCACCCACAACTTGGACAAACGGGACCACACCCAGCCCAGGCATTCCCGGTTCTATACCACGTAAGCAAACATTACATCTGATCGACGTAATCTATTGTATGTGCTCGAGGCATAATAATATTATTGCACTACGTTTATGTGTTGTTTTTATTGTCACCATCGTTTCATGTGGAATAAAGCGCTAGCTTCTTTAGAACAACTTATATTATAATAATGGGATACAAGGAATGTACGAATTTAAAGAAAGACTTTAAGTAATAAGAAGGTCGCAGTGAATCAATGACATCACATGATAAACATCAATAGTGCCGATGTGACTTTATGGAAATCTATGCCATCCTTTAGGCAATTTTGAAATGAAAATAAATGCTGTATAATTAATGAAACAACGTGACTGCCTGTAAATGTGACCATACTTGTGTCCTTATTTGGGACTTTTGATTACAATTCCAGCCTGGACTACACAGCCAACAAGCAAAGTGGTGGCCTGCTATTTCACTAACTGGGCCCAATACAGATCGGACCTTGGCCAATATCAGGTGGCCGACATCGATCCATTCCTGTGTACTGACATCATTTATGCCTTTGCTGGTATCGATACTGCTGCTCTTACACTGACTACCATAGAGTGGAATGATGTGGGTAAGTTAGTTTTCATCTCCGTCGTCTACTCATAGAACTACCAAGCATAATGTTTCCACTGTAAACCCTTAGCATGGGCAATGCACACAATTATTTCCGATTTGAGCAGGCATAATTGATCTTGTGTATTTTTCCCAGATCTGTACCAAAGTATCATGCAATTGAAAGCTGCAAATCCGACATTGAAAGTGCATTTGGCAGTGGGTGGAGCCAGTGCAGGAACCTGGCCTTTCGAGAGCATCACCTCGACTTCGATCAGCATGACCGCCTTCGCTATCAACGCAGCCACATATTTGAGAACACACGGTTTTGATGGATTAGATTTGGACTGGGAATTCCCCGGAAGCAGCTACAGAATGCAGTTCACCCAGTTGTGCGAAGTCCTTTTCACCCAATTCCAAATGGAGGCGATGGTTTCTGGGATGCCCAGGCTTCTCCTGTCCGCAGCTGTGTCCGGCTACAAGACCCAGATTGAGGCATCATACGAACCGCATATGATCCACAAGTCAGTTTTTTTGTCATCTAACTTCAAAGTCGTACTCATTACCTTGTCAATTAATTGCTTTATCTTAGATTAGAAGTGATCTATTATATGACTATTTGGCTGCTATTTGTGTATGTTTTAAAGATGTAGAATGACATTGTATTCCAGAGAAAAGGTATGTATACACCCTACAAAATATGTGCCCAGAAGATTTGATGGTGATGAAATTGAAATTTAGTTGACCTTCTGTGATGGTTATTTGCTTCTTTTTTGCGCAACACCAACATTGTATTGAACATATAAAAGGGTAGCAAATGTTTTGATGTCTGGTATTTTTCTGTTGCTGTCGAATTAACCGTATGTGTGTCTCTCGTTTTGATGACATACTACCTCTTTACTTTATAAATGTACATGCATGTTGCGAGAACTTCAACCGATCTTTCACACCTGTACATTTACAGCTATCTTGACCACATCAACGTGATGAGTTACGACTTCTATGGTCCATGGTCATCCGTACTGGGTCACAACAGTCCGCTGTACGCCAGGCACGAAGATCAGAATGATCCTGACTCATCTCTCCTGTCACAGGTCGGTTGAAAATATTTGAACAACGGTTAAACGTCTCTCTTCGAAAGTGAACAAATAGACTTTTGACTTAAATTTTTACATTACGATGAAAGACTTACAGCATTGGATTACGCTGCAATAAAAGAGGCTGTTAGATTTGAAATAATATCAGCTTTTTTTAATAAGTGCGTTTATATCAATTATAGTTATCAAGTTCCGTAGCACTTGCTTACATGATAAAGGCTTGTTCTTAACAAATTATTGACATAGCTGTTTTGAGATGTGAACCAAACTCTCAAACAATTTAGCCTTAGCATAGAAGTAAGAAGAGAAAAAGGTCAAACTGAAACATGATCTTCAGCGGATTGGACTGGAAAATGTAATCAGTAGTAGATTGTCAGACAACAGTTGTACTGGCTGGCTTCTTAAACACAACTCTATGCATAGCAATTCTGTCAAGAGTAACAATTCATAGATTCACGAGTCGAACCCGACACACACCAACTCCACGTCACTATTGCATGTGAGACTGTACTCCGTGTCAATTTTGATGTGTTTTTATTTGTGGGAGAGATTATTCAAATGACACAAAGGCCTCAACATAAAATTCATCCCTTCAACACGAGTATTCTTTATTTCCCAAGAGCACAAGAGTTTACCTATCTAAAACAAGCAAGAGTGTTTTATTTAAATCACTCCGTTTCTTTTCGTTTCGATACTAAAAGCAGTGATGTCTTATCGCGTAAATTCTATTTATGTCTGTATTTCGGAGTTGGCGTAGTCGAAGTCACTATCTCGATGAGACGGCCATAATGATATCAACACTCTCGGGAAGTTTCCATGTTATCCATTATTTCAAACGTTACTATACCTACTGTTTTCCACACAGACACACGTGCTTTAAGGAATCAATTAAATAAGTCTCCTACAATGAGTAAGCGGATGTGCTAACTTCTTACTTACTCCCCAGAATGCTTCCATGTACTGGTGGCAAGCTATGGGAGTTCCCGCCGAGAAACTGGTGATGGGCATGGCCACCTATGGACGCACTTTTCGAATGGCTTCTTCAAACAGTCAAGCATCACTTCCGGGTTCGGCTTTCAGTGGACAGGGCGACAGTGGAGATTACAGTGCCACCCCTGGCTTTCTTGCCTACTATGAGGTGACACTAAAACGTCCCTGTTACTTTTAATTATGTGATAGGTATTTGTCTTAAGGAGAACAATTAGGTCAGAAATTTGCATCGGCGAAGATCGGTCTTTGATCAAAGCTAACTACCATTAATGAGATCGATACTTAAGTAGATACACAATTATACAAAAAATAGAGAGAAAGGCAGGTATATAATACAGTCCGTAACGTAGAACTATAAAGAGAGAGAATGTGTATGGAGTGGGGTTGAGGAGAGAGAGAGAGAGAGAGAGAGAGAGAGAGAGAGAGAGAGAGAGAGAGAGAGAGAGAGAGAGAGAGAGAGAGAGAGAGGGGGGTCGTGGAGTGCGTCTAGCAGGCAGATCAACAGACAACCAAGTGAATGGTAAGATACAGAGAAAAAGATGCCCGGCAGGCATTATTTGTATTCAGAGAAACCCCAGAAGAAATCAAACTTATGGGATGTGATAGGATTCAAAACATAGAAACTCCTATCTATGATTCAAAGATTTCATTAAACAGCTACATGTAGTTAACATTGCTAGACAACATTCAATATGAAACAACGGTTTGTTTCACAGATTTGTCAACTGCTATCTCAAGGAGGTTGGACTGTGGTCTGGATGAACGATTCCCGAGTGCCTTACGCCTACGGTATGAGGAACGGCCACTGGGAGTGGGTGGCTTTCGACGATGTGCAAAGTATGAACGAAAAGGTGAGATCAATGTGTGAAATCTAATCTACTAAAGAAGGGTTAACATTTATCGATTGATTTACAACCGGTTAGACAGTCTTAGAAACTGAAGATGATCATGAATGAAAATATGTAATGACTGTGAAAAATGGCATCACTCAAATTTGTCTCTCACAGCGAACAAAACGTATTGCTTTGCATGGAGTACATTATTAATCTTGTCCAATAACACATTTGGACAACTTCATAATATTCAGAGTTATGGTACACAATGCCATTTTATTGTTTTATTTATAGGGTGTCCATACTGAGACCTTAAAATAGATGGGTAGTAATTCTTTTTCTTTCATCTACGACACCGGTTGAAAACATGTGCTCTTTCAACTCTATATCAGGCACATTATGTGGTGGATCATGGTCTTGGAGGAGCGATGTTCTGGACTATTGACTTTGATGACTTTAGCCACAATGTGTGCAATCAAGGAAACTATCCATTGATAAGTGAAGTCAGACAGACATTTGTTTCCTTTGACAACACATCAGTGCCAACAAACTTTCCCAATGGCAACGTCAGCACTCCTAACTGGCCATCCGTTCCACCCACAACTTGGACAAACGGGACCACACCCAGCCCAGGCATTCCCGGTTCTATACCACGTAAGCAAACATTACATCTGATCGACGTAATCTATTGTATGTGCTCGAGGCATAATAATATTATTGCACTACGTTTATGGGTTGTTTTTATTGTCACCATCGTTTCATGTGGATTAAAGCGCTAGCTTCTTTAGAACAACTTATATTATAATAATGGGATACAAGGAATGTACGAATTTAAAGAAAGACTTTAAGTAATAAGAAGGTCGCAGTGAATCAATGACATCACATGATAAACATCAATAGTGCCGATGTGACTTTATGGAAATCTATGCCATCCTTTAGGCAATTTTGAAATGAAAATGAATGCTGTATAATTAATGAAACAACGTGACTGCCTGTAAATGTGACCATACTTGTGTCCTTACTGGGACTTTTGATTACAATTCCAGCCTGGACTACACAGCCAACAAGCAAAGTGGTGGCCTGCTATTTCACTAACTGGGCCCAATACAGATCGGACCTTGGCCAATATCAGGTGGCCGACATCGATCCATTCCTGTGTACTGACATCATTTATGCCTTTGCTGGTATCGATACTGCTGCTCTTACACTGACTACCATAGAGTGGAATGATGTGGGTAAGTTAGTTTTCATCTCCGTCGTCTACTCATAGAACTACCAAGCATAATGTTTCCACTGTAAACCCTTAGCATGGGCAATGCACACAATTATTTCCGATTTGAGCAGGCATAATTGATCTTGTGTATTTTTCCCAGATCTGTACCAAAGTATCATGCAATTGAAAGCTGCAAATCCGACATTGAAAGTGCATTTGGCAGTGGGTGGAGCCAGTGCAGGAACCTGGCCTTTCGAGAGCATCACCTCGACTTCGATCAGCATGACCGCCTTCGCTATCAACGCAGCCACATATTTGAGAACACACGGTTTTGATGGATTAGATTTGGACTGGGAATTCCCCGGAAGCAGCTACAGAATGCAGTTCACCCAGTTGTGCGAAGTCCTTTTCACCCAATTCCAAATGGAGGCGATGGTTTCTGGGATGCCCAGGCTTCTCCTGTCCGCAGCTGTGTCCGGCTACAAGACCCAGATTGAGGCATCATACGAACCGCATATGATCCACAAGTCAGTTTTTTTGTCATCTAACTTCAAAGTCGTACTCATTACCTTGTCAATTAATTGCTTTATCTTAGATTAGAAGTGATCTATTATATGACTATTTGGCTGCTATTTGTGTATGTTTTAAAGATGTAGAATGACATTGTATTCCAGAGAAAAGGTATGTATACACCCTACAAAATATGTGCCCAGAAGATTTGATGGTGATGAAATTGAAATTTAGTTGACCTTCTGTGATGGTTATTTGCTTCTTTTTGCGCAACACCAACATTGTATTGAACATATAAAAGGGTAGCAAATGTTTTGATGTCTGGTATTTTTCTGTTGCTGTCGAATTAACCGTATGTGTGTCTCTCGTTTTGATGACATACTACCTCTTTACTTTATAAATGTACATGCATGTTGCGAGAACTTCAACCGATCTTTCACACCTGTACATTTACAGCTATCTTGACCACATCAACGTGATGAGTTACGACTTCTATGGTCCATGGTCATCCGTACTGGGTCACAACAGTCCGCTGTACGCCAGGCACGAAGATCAGAATGATCCTGACTCATCTCTCCTGTCACAGGTCGGTTGAAAATATTTGAACAACGGTTAAACGTCTCTCTTCGAAAGTGAACAAATAGACTTTTGACTTAAATTTTTACATTACGATGAAAGACTTACAGCATTGGATTACGCTGCAATAAAAGAGGCTGTTAGATTTGAAATAATATCAGCTTTTTTTAATAAGTGCGTTTATATCAATTATAGTTATCAAGTTCCGTAGCACTTGCTTACATGATAAAGGCTTGTTCTTAACAAATTATTGACATAGCTGTTTTGAGATGTGAACCAAACTCTCAAACAATTTAGCCTTAGCATAGAAGTAAGAAGAGAAAAAGGTCAAACTGAAACATGATCTTCAGCGGATTGGACTGGAAAATGTAATCAGTAGTAGATTGTCAGACAACAGTTGTACTGGCTGGCTTCTTAAACACAACTCTATGCATAGCAATTCTGTCAAGAGTAACAATTCATAGATTCACGAGTCGAACCCGACACACACCAACTCCACGTCATTATTGCATGTGAGACTGTACTCCGTGTCAATTTTGATGGGTTTTTATTTGTGGGAGAGATTATTCTAATGACACAAAGGCCTCAACATAAAATTCATCCCTTTAACACGAGTATTCTTTATTTCCCAGGAGCACAAGAGTTTACCTATCTAAAACAAGCAAGAGTGTTTTATTTGAATCACTCCGTTTCTTTTCGTTTCGATACTAAAAGCAGTGATGTCTTATCGCGTAAATTCTATTTATGTCTGTATTTCGGAGTTGGCGTAGTCGAAGTCACTATCTCGATGAGACGGCCATAATGATATCAACACTCTCGGGAAGTTTCCATGTTATCCATTATTTCAAACGTTACTATACCTACTGTTTTCCACACAGACACACGTGCTTTAAGGAATCAATTAAATAAGTCTCCTACAATGAGTAAGCGGATGTGCTAACTTCTTACTTACTCCCCAGAATGCTTCCATGTACTGGTGGCAAGCTATGGGAGTTCCCGCCGAGAAACTGGTGATGGGCATGGCCACCTATGGACGCACTTTTCGAATGGCTTCTTCAAACAGTCAAGCATCACTTCCGGGTTCGGCTTTCAGTGGACAGGGCGACAGTGGAGATTACAGTGCCACCCCTGGCTTTCTTGCCTACTATGAGGTGACACTAAAACGTCCCTGTTACTTTTAATTATGTGATAGGTATTTGTCTTAAGGAGAACGATTAGGTCAGAAATTTGCATCGGCGAAGATCGGTCTTTGATCAAAGCTAACTACCATTAATGAGATCGATACTTAAGTAGATACACAATTATACAAAAAATAGAGAGAAAGGCAGGTATATAATACAGTCCGTAACGTAGAACTATAAAGAGAGAGAATGTGTATGGAGTGGGGTTGAGGAGAGAGAGAGAGAGAGAGAGAGAGAGAGAGAGAGAGAGAGAGAGAGAGAGAGAGAGAGAGAGAGAGAGAGAGAGAGAGAGAGAGAGAGAGGGGGGTGGTCGAGTGCGTCTAGCAGGCAGATCAACAGACAACCAAGTGAATGGTAAGATACAGAGAAAAAGATGCCCGGCAGGCATTATTTGTATTCAGAGAAACCCCAGAAGAAATCAAACTTATGGGATGTGATAGGATTCAAAACATAGAAACTCCTATCTATGATTCAAAGATTTCATTAAACAGCTACATGTAGTTAACATTGCTAGACAACATTCAATATGAAACAACGGTTTGTTTCACAGATTTGTCAACTGCTATCTCAAGGAGGTTGGACTGTGGTCTGGATGAACGATTCCCGAGTGCCTTACGCCTACGGTATGAGGAACGGCCACTGGGAGTGGGTGGCTTTCGACGATGTGCAAAGTATGAACGAAAAGGTGAGATCAATGTGTGAAATCTAATCTACTAAAGAAGGGTTAACATTTATCGATTGATTTACAACCGGTTAGACAGTCTTAGAAACTGAAGATGATCATGAATGAAAATATGTAATGACTGTGAAAAATGGCATCACTCAAATTTGTCTCTCACAGCGAACAAAACGTATTGCTTTGCATGGAGTACATTATTAATCTTGTCCAATAACACATTTGGACAACTTCATAATATTCAGAGTTATGGTACACAATGCCATTTTATTGTTTTATTTATAGGGTGTCCATACTGAGAGCTTAAAATAGATGGGTAGTAATTCTTTTTCTTTCATCTACGACACCGGTTGAAAACATGTGCTCTTTCAACTCTATATCAGGCACATTATGTGGTGGATCATGGTCTTGGAGGAGCGATGTTCTGGACTATTGACTTTGATGACTTTAGCCACAATGTGTGCAATCAAGGAAACTATCCATTGATAAGTGAAGTCAGACAGACATTTGTTTCCTTTGACAACACATCAGTGCCAACAAACTTTCCCAATGGCAACGTCAGCACTCCTAACTGGCCATCCGTTCCACCCACAACTTGGACAAACGGGACCACACCCAGCCCAGGCATTCCCGGTTCTATACCACGTAAGCAAACATTACATCTGATCGACGTAATCTATTGTATGTGCTCGAGGCATAATAATATTATTGCACTACGTTTATGGGTTGTTTTTATTGTCACCATCGTTTCATGTGGATTAAAGCGCTAGCTTCTTTAGAACAACTTATATTATAATAATGGGATACAAGGAATGTACGAATTTAAAGAAAGACTTTAAGTAATAAGAAGGTCGCAGTGAATCAATGACATCACATGATAAACATCAATAGTGCCGATGTGACTTTATGGAAATCTATGCCATCCTTTAGGCAATTTTGAAATGAAAATAAATGCTGTATAATTAATGAAACAACGTGACTGCCTGTAAATGTGACCATACTTGTGTCCTTATTGGGACTTTTGATTACAATTCCAGCCTGGACTACACAGCCAACAAGCAAAGTGGTGGCCTGCTATTTCACTAACTGGGCCCAATACAGATCGGACCTTGGCCAATATCAGGTGGCCGACATCGATCCATTCCTGTGTACTGACATCATTTATGCCTTTGCTGGTATCGATACTGCTGCTCTTACACTGACTACCATAGAGTGGAATGATGTGGGTAAGTTAGTTTTCATCTCCGTCGTCTACTCATAGAACTACCAAGCATAATGTTTCCACTGTAAACCCTTAGCATGGGCAATGCACACAATTATTTCCGATTTGAGCAGGCATAATTGATCTTGTGTATTTTTCCCAGATCTGTACCAAAGTATCATGCAATTGAAAGCTGCAAATCCGACATTGAAAGTGCATTTGGCAGTGGGTGGAGCCAGTGCAGGAACCTGGCCTTTCGAGAGCATCACCTCGACTTCGATCAGCATGACCGCCTTCGCTAAGAACGCAGCCACATATTTGAGAACACATGGTTTTGATGGATTAGATTTGGACTGGGAATTCCCCGGAAGCAGCTACAGAATGCAGTTCACCCAGTTGTGCGAAGTCCTTTTCACCCAATTCCAAATGGAGGCGATGGTTTCTGGGATGCCCAGGCTTCTCCTGTCCGCAGCTGTGTCCGGCTACAAGACCCAGATTGAGGCATCATACGAACCGCATATGATCCACAAGTCAGTTTTTTTGTCATCTAACTTCAAAGTCGTACTCATTACCTTGTCAATTAATTGCTTTATCTTAGATTAGAAGTGATCTATTATATGACTATTTGGCTGCTATTTGTGTATGTTTTAAAGATGTAGAATGACATTGTATTCCAGAGAAAAGGTATGTATACACCCTACAAAATATGTGCCCAGAAGATTTGATGGTGATGAAATTGAAATTTAGTTGACCTTCTGTGATGGTTATTTGCTTCTTTTTTGCGCAACACCAACATTGTATTGAACATATAAAAGGGTAGCAAATGTTTTGATGTCTGGTATTTTTCTGTTGCTGTCGAATTAACCGTATGTGTGTCTCTCGTTTTGATGACATACTACCTCTTTACTTTATAAATGTACATGCATGTTGCGAGAACTTCAACCGATCTTTCACACCTGTACATTTACAGCTATCTTGACCACATCAACGTGATGAGTTACGACTTCTATGGTCCATGGTCATCCGTACTGGGTCACAACAGTCCGCTGTACGCCAGGCACGAAGATCAGAATGATCCTGACTCATCTCTCCTGTCACAGGTCGGTTGAAAATATTTGAACAACGGTTAAACGTCTCTCTTCGAAAGTGAACAAATAGACTTTTGACTTAAATTTTTACATTACGATGAAAGACTTACAGCATTGGATTACGCTGCAATAAAAGAGGCTGTTAGATTTGAAATAATATCAGCTTTTTTTAATAAGTGCGTTTATATCAATTATAGTTATCAAGTTCCGTAGCACTTGCTTACATGATAAAGGCTTGTTCTTAACAAATTATTGACATAGCTGTTTTGAGATGTGAACCAAACTCTCAAACAATTTAGCCTTAGCATAGAAGTAAGAAGAGAAAAAGGTCAAACTGAAACATGATCTTCAGCGGATTAGACTGGAAAATGTAATCAGTAGTAGATTGTCAGACAACAGTTGTACTGGCTGGCTTCTTAAACACAACTCTATGCATAGCAATTCTGTCAAGAGTAACAATTCATAGATTCACGAGTCGAACCCGACACACACCAACTCCACGTCATTATTGCATGTGAGACTGTACTCCGTGTCAATTTTGATGGGTTTTTATTTGTGGGAGAGATTATTCTAATGACACAAAGGCCTCAACATAAAATGCATCCCTTTAACACGAGTATTCTTTATTTCCCAGGAGCACAAGAGTTTACCTATCTAAAACAAGCAAGAGTGTTTTATTTGAATCACTCCGTTTCTTTTCGTTTCGATACTAAAAGCAGTGATGTCTTATCGCGTAAATTCTATTTATGTCTGTATTTCGGAGTTGGCGTAGTCGAAGTCACTATCTCGATGAGACGGCCATAATGATATCAACACTCTCGGGAAGTTTCCATGTTATCCATTATTTCAAACGTTACTATACCTACTGTTTTCCACACAGACACACGTGCTTTAAGGAATCAATTAAATAAGTCTCCTACAATGAGTAAGCGGATGTGCTAACTTCTTACTTACTCCCCAGAATGCTTCCATGTACTGGTGGCAAGCTATGGGAGTTCCCGCCGAGAAACTGGTGATGGGCATGGCCACCTATGGACGCACTTTTCGAATGGCTTCTTCAAACAGTCAAGCATCACTTCCGGGTTCGGCTTTCAGTGGACAGGGCGACAGTGGAGATTACAGTGCCACCCCTGGCTTTCTTGCCTACTATGAGGTGACACTAAAACGTCCCTGTTACTTTTAATTATGTGATAGGTATTTGTCTTAAGGAGAACGATTAGGTCAGAAATTTGCATCGGCGAAGATCGGTCTTTGATCAAAGCTAACTACCATTAATGAGATCGATACTTAAGTAGATACACAATTATACAAAAAATAGAGAGAAAGGCAGGTATATAATACAGTCCGTAACGTAGAACTATAAAGAGAGAGAATGTGTATGGAGTGGGGTTGAGGAGAGAGAGAGAGAGAGAGAGAGAGAGAGAGAGAGAGAGAGAGAGAGAGAGAGAGAGAGAGAGAGAGAGAGAGAGAGAGAGAGAGAGAAAGGAGGGTCGTGGAGTGCGTCTAGCAGGCAGATCAACAGACAACCAAGTGAATGGTAAGATACAGAGAAAAAGATGCCCGGCAGGCATTATTTGTATTCAGAGAAACCCCAGAAGAAATCAAACTTATGGGATGTGATAGGATTCAAAACATAGAAACTCCTATCTATGATTCAAAGATTTCATTAAACAGCTACATGTAGTTAACATTGCTAGACAACATTCAATATGAAACAACGGTTTGTTTCACAGATTTGTCAACTGCTATCTCAAGGAGGTTGGACTGTGGTCTGGATGAACGATTCCCGAGTGCCTTACGCCTACGGTATGAGGAACGGCCACTGGGAGTGGGTGGCTTTCGACGATGTGCAAAGTATGAACGAAAAGGTGAGATCAATGTGTGAAATCTAATCTACTAAAGAAGGGTTAACATTTATCGATTGATTTACAACCGGTTAGACAGTCTTAGAAACTGAAGATGATCATGAATGAAAATATGTAATGACTGTGAAAAATGGCATCACTCAAATTTGTCTCTCACAGCGAACAAAACGTATTGCTTTGCATGGAGTACATTATTAATCTTGTCCAATAACACATTTGGACAACTTCATAATATTTAGAGTTATGGTAGACACAATGCCATTTTATTGTTTTATTTATAGGGTGTCCATACTGAGAGCTTAAAATAGATGGGTAGTAATTCTTTTTCTTTCATCTACGACACCGGTTGAAAACATGTGCTCTTTCAACTCTATATCAGGCACATTATGTGGTGGATCATGGTCTTGGAGGAGCGATGTTCTGGACTATTGACTTTGATGACTTTAGCCACAATGTGTGCAATCAAGGAAACTATCCATTGATAAGTGAAGTCAGACAGACATTTGTTTCCTTTGACAACACATCAGTGCCAACAAACTTTCCCAATGGCAACGTCAGCACTCCTAACTGGCCATCCGTTCCACCCACAACTTGGACAAACGGGACCACACCCAGCCCAGGCATTCCCAGTTCTATACCACGTAAGCAAACATTACATCTGATCGACGTAATCTATTGTATGTGCTCGAGGCATAATAATATTATTGCACTACGTTTATGGGTTGTTTTTATTGTCACCATCGTTTCATGTGGATTAAAGCGCTAGCTTCTTTAGAACAACTTATATTATAATAATGGGATACAAGGAATGTACGAATTTAAAGAAAGACTTTAAGTAATAAGAAGGTCGCAGTGAATCAATGACATCACATGATAAACATCAATAGTGCCGATGTGACTTTATGGAAATCTATGCCATCCTTTAGGCAATTTTGAAATGAAAATGAATGCTGTATAATTAATGAAACAACGTGACTGCCTGTAAATGTGACCATACTTGTGTCCTTACTGGGACTTTTGATTACAATTCCAGCCTGGACTACACAGCCAACAAGCAAAGTGGTGGCCTGCTATTTCACTAACTGGGCCCAATACAGATCGGACCTTGGCCAATATCAGGTGGCCGACATCGATCCATTCCTGTGTACTGACATCATTTATGCCTTTGCTGGTATCGATACTGCTGCTCTTACACTGACTACCATAGAGTGGAATGATGTGGGTAAGTTAGTTTTCATCTCCGTCGTCTACTCATAGAACTACCAAGCATAATGTTTCCACTGTAAACCCTTAGCATGGGCAATGCACACAATTATTTCCGATTTGAGCAGGCATAATTGATCTTGTGTATTTTTCCCAGATCTGTACCAAAGTATCATGCAATTGAAAGCTGCAAATCCGACATTGAAAGTGCATTTGGCAGTGGGTGGAGCCAGTGCAGGAACCTGGCCTTTCGAGAGCATCACCTCGACTTCGATCAGCATGACCGCCTTCGCTATCAACGCAGCCACATATTTGAGAACACACGGTTTTGATGGATTAGATTTGGACTGGGAATTCCCCGGAAGCAGCTACAGAATGCAGTTCACCCAGTTGTGCGAAGTCCTTTTCACCCAATTCCAAATGGAGGCGATGGTTTCTGGGATGCCCAGGCTTCTCCTGTCCGCAGCTGTGTCCGGCTACAAGACCCAGATTGAGGCATCATACGAACCGCATATGATCCACAAGTCAGTTTTTTTGTCATCTAACTTCAAAGTCGTACTCATTACCTTGTCAATTAATTGCTTTATCTTAGATTAGAAGTGATCTATTATATGACTATTTGGCTGCTATTTGTGTATGTTTTAAAGATGTAGAATGACATTGTATTCCAGAGAAAAGGTATGTATACACCCTACAAAATATGTGCCCAGAAGATTTGATGGTGATGAAATTGAAATTTAGTTGACCTTCTGTGATGGTTATTTGCTTCTTTTTTGCGCAACACCAACATTGTATTGAACATATAAAAGGGTAGCAAATGTTTTGATGTCTGGTATTTTTCTGTTGCTGTCGAATTAACCGTATGTGTGTCTCTCGTTTTGATGACATACTACCTCTTTACTTTATAAATGTACATGCATGTTGCGAGAACTTCAACCGATCTTTCACACCTGTACATTTACAGCTATCTTGACCACATCAACGTGATGAGTTACGACTTCTATGGTCCATGGTCATCCGTACTGGGTCACAACAGTCCGCTGTACGCCAGGCACGAAGATCAGAATGATCCTGACTCATCTCTCCTGTCACAGGTCGGTTGAAAATATTTGAACAACGGTTAAACGTCTCTCTTCGAAAGTGAACAAATAGACTTTTGACTTAAATTTTTACATTACGATGAAAGACTTACAGCATTGGATTACGCTGCAATAAAAGAGGCTGTTAGATTTGAAATAATATCAGCTTTTTTTAATAAGTGCGTTTATATCAATTATAGTTATCAAGTTCCGTAGCACTTGCTTACATGATAAAGGCTTGTTCTTAACAAATTATTGACATAGCTGTTTTGAGATGTGAACCAAACTCTCAAACAATTTAGCCTTAGCATAGAAGTAAGAAGAGAAAAAGGTCAAACTGAAACATGATCTTCAGCGGATTGGACTGGAAAATGTAATCAGTAGTAGATTGTCAGACAACAGTTGTACTGGCTGGCTTCTTAAACACAACTCTATGCATAGCAATTCTGTCAAGAGTAACAATTCATAGATTCACGAGTCGAACCCGACACACACCAACTCCACGTCATTATTGCATGTGAGACTGTACTCCGTGTCAATTTTGATGGGTTTTTATTTGTGGGAGAGATTATTCTAATGACACAAAGGCCTCAACATAAAATTCATCCCTTTAACACGAGTATTCTTTATTTCCCAGGAGCACAAGAGTTTACCTATCTAAAACAAGCAAGAGTGTTTTATTTGAATCACTCCGTTTCTTTTCGTTTCGATACTAAAAGCAGTGATGTCTTATCGCGTAAATTCTATTTATGTCTGTATTTCGGAGTTGGCGTAGTCGAAGTCACTATCTCGATGAGACGGCCATAATGATATCAACACTCTCGGGAAGTTTCCATGTTATCCATTATTTCAAACGTTACTATACCTACTGTTTTCCACACAGACACACGTGCTTTAAGGAATCAATTAAATAAGTCTCCTACAATGAGTAAGCGGATGTGCTAACTTCTTACTTACTCCCAGAATGCTTCCATGTACTGGTGGCAAGCTATGGGAGTTCCCGCCGAGAAACTGGTGATGGGCATGGCCACCTATGGACGCACTTTTCGAATGGCTTCTTCAAACAGTCAAGCATCACTTCCGGGTTCGGCTTTCAGTGGACAGGGCGACAGTGGAGATTACAGTGCCACCCCTGGCTTTCTTGCCTACTATGAGGTGACACTAAAACGTCCCTGTTACTTTTAATTATGTGATAGGTATTTGTCTTAAGGAGAACGATTAGGTCAGAAATTTGCATCGGCGAAGATCGGTCTTTGATCAAAGCTAACTACCATTAATGAGATCGATACTTAAGTAGATACACAATTATACAAAAAATAGAGAGAAAGGCAGGTATATAATACAGTCCGTAACGTAGAACTATAAAGAGAGAGAATGTGTATGGAGTGGGGTTGAGGAGAGAGAGAGAGAGAGAGAGAGAGAGAGAGAGAGAGAGAGAGAGAGAGAGAGAGAGAGAGAGAGAGAGAGAGAGAGAGAGAGAGGGGGGGTCGTGGAGTGCGTCTAGCAGGCAGATCAACAGACAACCAAGTGAATGGTAAGATACAGAGAAAAAGATGCCCGGGCAGGCATTATTTGTATTCAGAGAAACCCCAGAAGAAATCAAACTTATGGGATGTGATAGGATTCAAAACATAGAAACTCCTATCTATGATTCAAAGATTTCATTAAACAGCTACATGTAGTTAACATTGCTAGACAACATTCAATATGAAACAACGGTTTGTTTCACAGATTTGTCAACTGCTATCTCAAGGAGGTTGGACTGTGGTCTGGATGAACGATTCCCGAGTGCCTTACGCCTACGGTATGAGGAACGGCCACTGGGAGTGGGTGGCTTTCGACGATGTGCAAAGTATGAACGAAAAGGTGAGATCAATGTGTGAAATCTAATCTACTAAAGAAGGGTTAACATTTATCGATTGATTTACAACCGGTTAGACAGTCTTAGAAACTGAAGATGATCATGAATGAAAATATGTAATGACTGTGAAAAATGGCATCACTCAAATTTGTCTCTCACAGCGAACAAAACGTATTGCTTTGCATGGAGTACATTATTAATCTTGTCCAATAACACATTTGGACAACTTCATAATATTCAGAGTTATGGTACACAATGCCATTTTATTGTTTTATTTATAGGGTGTCCATACTGAGAGCTTAAAATAGATGGGTAGTAATTCTTTTTCTTTCATCTACGACACCGGTTGAAAACATGTGCTCTTTCAACTCTATATCAGGCACATTATGTGGTGGATCATGGTCTTGGAGGAGCGATGTTCTGGACTATTGACTTTGATGACTTTAGCCACAATGTGTGCAATCAAGGAAACTATCCATTGATAAGTGAAGTCAGACAGACATTTGTTTCCTTTGACAACACATCAGTGCCAACAAACTTTCCCAATGGCAACGTCAGCACTCCTAACTGGCCATCCGTTCCACCCACAACTTGGACAAACGGGACCACACCCAGCCCAGGCATTCCCGGTTCTATACCACGTAAGCAAACATTACATCTGATCGACGTAATCTATTGTATGTGCTCGAGGCATAATAATATTATTGCACTACGTTTATGGGTTGTTTTTATTGTCACCATCGTTTCATGTGGATTAAAGCGCTAGCTTCTTTAGAACAACTTATATTATAATAATGGGATACAAGGAATGTACGAATTTAAAGAAAGACTTTAAGTAATAAGAAGGTCGCAGTGAATCAATGACATCACATGATAAACATCAATAGTGCCGATGTGACTTTATGGAAATCTATGCCATCCTTTAGGCAATTTTGAAATGAAAATAAATGCTGTATAATTAATGAAACAACGTGACTGCCTGTAAATGTGACCATACTTGTGTCCTTATTGGGACTTTTGATTACAATTCCAGCCTGGACTACACAGCCAACAAGCAAAGTGGTGGCCTGCTATTTCACTAACTGGGCCCAATACAGATCGGACCTTGGCCAATATCAGGTGGCCGACATCGATCCATTCCTGTGTACTGACATCATTTATGCCTTTGCTGGTATCGATACTGCTGCTCTTACACTGACTACCATAGAGTGGAATGATGTGGGTAAGTTAGTTTTCATCTCCGTCGTCTACTCATAGAACTACCAAGCATAATGTTTCCACTGTAAACCCTTAGCATGGGCAATGCACACAATTATTTCCGATTTGAGCAGGCATAATTGATCTTGTGTATTTTTCCCAGATCTGTACCAAAGTATCATGCAATTGAAAGCTGCAAATCCGACATTGAAAGTGCATTTGGCAGTGGGTGGAGCCAGTGCAGGAACCTGGCCTTTCGAGAGCATCACCTCGACTTCGATCAGCATGACCGCCTTCGCTATCAACGCAGCCACATATTTGAGAACACACGGTTTTGATGGATTAGATTTGGACTGGGAATTCCCGGAAGCAGCTACAGAATGCAGTTCACCCAGTTGTGCGAAGTCCTTTTCACCCAATTCCAAATGGAGGCGATGGTTTCTGGGATGCCCAGGCTTCTCCTGTCCGCAGCTGTGTCCGGCTACAAGACCCAGATTGAGGCATCATACGAACCGCATATGATCCACAAGTCAGTTTTTTTGTCATCTAACTTCAAAGTCGTACTCATTACCTTGTCAATTAATTGCTTTATCTTAGATTAGAAGTGATCTATTATATGACTATTTGGCTGCTATTTGTGTATGTTTTAAAGATGTAGAATGACATTGTATTCCAGAGAAAAGGTATGTATACACCCTACAAAATATGTGCCCAGAAGATTTGATGGTGATGAAATTGAAATTTAGTTGACCTTCTGTGATGGTTATTTGCTTCTTTTTTGCGCAACACCAACATTGTATTGAACATATAAAAGGGTAGCAAATGTTTTGATGTCTGGTATTTTTCTGTTGCTGTCGAATTAACCGTATGTGTGTCTCTCGTTTTGATGACATACTACCTCTTTACTTTATAAATGTACATGCATGTTGCGAGAACTTCAACCGATCTTTCACACCTGTACATTTACAGCTATCTTGACCACATCAACGTGATGAGTTACGACTTCTATGGTCCATGGTCATCCGTACTGGGTCACAACAGTCCGCTGTACGCCAGGCACGAAGATCAGAATGATCCTGACTCATCTCTCCTGTCACAGGTCGGTTGAAAATATTTGAACAACGGTTAAACGTCTCTCTTCGAAAGTGAACAAATAGACTTTTGACTTAAATTTTTACATTACGATGAAAGACTTACAGCATTGGATTACGCTGCAATAAAAGAGGCTGTTAGATTTGAAATAATATCAGCTTTTTTAATAAGTGCGTTTATATCAATTATAGTTATCAAGTTCCGTAGCACTTGCTTACATGATAAAGGCTTGTTCTTAACAAATTATTGACATAGCTGTTTTGAGATGTGAACCAAACTCTCAAACAATTTAGCCTTAGCATAGAAGTAAGAAGAGAAAAAGGTCAAACTGAAACATGATCTTCAGCGGATTGGACTGGAAAATGTAATCAGTAGTAGATTGTCAGACAACAGTTGTACTGGCTGGCTTCTTAAACACAACTCTATGCATAGCAATTCTGTCAAGAGTAACAATTCATAGATTCACGAGTCGAACCCGACACACACCAACTCCACGTCATTATTGCATGTGAGACTGTACTCCGTGTCAATTTTGATGGGTTTTTATTTGTGGGAGAGATTATTCTAATGACACAAAGGCCTCAACATAAAATTCATCCCTTTAACACGAGTATTCTTTATTTCCCAGGAGCACAAGAGTTTACCTATCTAAAACAAGCAAGAGTGTTTTATTTGAATCACTCCGTTTCTTTTCGTTTCGATACTAAAAGCAGTGATGTCTTATCGCGTAAATTCTATTTATGTCTGTATTTCGGAGTTGGCGTAGTCGAAGTCACTATCTCGATGAGACGGCCATAATGATATCAACACTCTCGGGAAGTTTCCATGTTATCCATTATTTCAAACGTTACTATACCTACTGTTTTCCACACAGACACACGTGCTTTAAGGAATCAATTAAATAAGTCTCCTACAATGAGTAAGCGGATGTGCTAACTTCTTACTTACTCCCCAGAATGCTTCCATGTACTGGTGGCAAGCTATGGGAGTTCCCGCCGAGAAACTGGTGATGGGCATGGCCACCTATGGACGCACTTTTCGAATGGCTTCTTCAAACAGTCAAGCATCACTTCCGGGTTCGGCTTTCAGTGGACAGGGCGACAGTGGAGATTACAGTGCCACCCCTGGCTTTCTTGCCTACTGAGGTGACACTAAAACGTCCCTGTTACTTTTAATTATGTGATAGGTATTTGTCTTAAGGAGAACGATTAGGTCAGAAATTTGCATCGGCGAAGATCGGTCTTTGATCAAAGCTAACTACCATTAATGAGATCGATACTTAAGTAGATACACAATTATACAAAAAATAGAGAGAAAGGCAGGTATATAATACAGTCCGTAACGTAGAACTATAAAGAGAGAGAATGTGTATGGAGTGGGGTTGAGCAGAGAGAGAGAGAGAGAGAGAGAGAGAGAGAGAGAGAGAGAGAGAGAGAGAGAGAGAGAGAGAGAGAGAGAGAGAGAGAGAGAGAGAGAGAGAGAGAGAGAGAGAGAAAGGGGGAGGGTCGTGGAGTGCGTCTAGCAGGCAGATCAACAGACAACCAAGTGAATGGTAAGATACAGAGAAAAAGATGCCCGGGCAGGCATTATTTGTATTCAGAGAAACCCCAGAAGAAATCAAACTTATGGGATGTGATAGGATTCAAAACATAGAAACTCCTATCTATGATTCAAAGATTTCATTAAACAGCTACATGTAGTTAACATTGCTAGACAACATTCAATATGAAACAACGGTTTGTTTCACAGATTTGTCAACTGCTATCTCAAGGAGGTTGGACTGTGGTCTGGATGAACGATTCCCGAGTGCCTTACGCCTACGGTATGAGGAACGGCCACTGGGAGTGGGTGGCTTTCGACGATGTGCAAAGTATGAACGAAAAGGTGAGATCAATGTGTGAAATCTAATCTACTAAAGAAGGGTTAACATTTATCGATTGATTTACAACCGGTTAGACAGTCTTAGAAACTGAAGATGATCATGAATGAAAATATGTAATGACTGTGAAAAATGGCATCACTCAAATTTGTCTCTCACAGCGAACAAAACGTATTGCTTTGCAATGAGTACATTATTAATCTTGTCCAATAACACATTTGGACAACTTCATAATATTCAGAGTTATGGTACACAATGCCATTTTATTGTTTTATTTATAGGGTGTCCATACTGAGAGCTTAAAATAGATGGGTAGTAATTCTTTTTCTTTCATCTACGACACCGGTTGAAAACATGTGCTCTTTCAACTCTATATCAGGCACATTATGTGGTGGATCATGGTCTTGGAGGAGCGATGTTCTGGACTATTGACTTTGATGACTTTAGCCACAATGTGTGCAATCAAGGAAACTATCCATTGATAAGTGAAGTCAGACAGACATTTGTTTCCTTTGACAACACATCAGTGCCAACAAACTTTCCCAATGGCAACGTCAGCACTCCTAACTGGCCATCCGTTCCACCCACAACTTGGACAAACGGGACCACACCCAGCCCAGGCATTCCCGGTTCTATACCACGTAAGCAAACATTACATCTGATCGACGTAATCTATTGTATGTGCTCGAGGCATAATAATATTATTGCACTACGTTTATGTGTTGTTTTTATTGTCACCATCGTTTCATGTGGATTAAAGCGCTAGCTTCTTTAGAACAACTTATATTATAATAATGGGATACAAGGAATGTACGAATTTAAAGAAAAGACTTTAAGTAATAAGAAGGTCGCAGTGAATCAATGACATCACATGATAAACATCAATAGTGCCGATGTGACTTTATGGAAATCTATGCCATCCTTTAGGCAATTTTGAAATGAAAATGAATGCTGTATAATTAATGAAACAACGTGACTGCCTGTAAATGTGACCATACTTGTGTCCTTACTGGGACTTTTTGATTACAATTCCAGCCTGGACTACACAGCCAACAAGCAAAGTGGTGGCCTGCTATTTCACTAACTGGGCCCAATACAGATCGGACCTTGGCCAATATCAGGTGGCCGACATCGATCCATTCCTGTGTACTGACATCATTTATGCCTTTGCTGGTATCGATACTGCTGCTCTTACACTGACTACCATAGAGTGGAATGATGTGGGTAAGTTAGTTTTCATCTCCGTCGTCTACTCATAGAACTACCAAGCATAATGTTTCCACTGTAAACCCTTAGCATGGGCAATGCACACAATTATTTCCGATTTGAGCAGGCATAATTGATCTTGTGTATTTTTCCCAGATCTGTACCAAAGTATCATGCAATTGAAAGCTGCAAATCCGACATTGAAAGTGCATTTGGCAGTGGGTGGAGCCAGTGCAGGAACCTGGCCTTTCGAGAGCATCACCTCGACTTCGATCAGCATGACCGCCTTCGCTATCAACGCAGCCACATATTTGAGAACACACGGTTTTGATGGATTAGATTTGGACTGGGAATTCCCCGGAAGCAGCTACAGAATGCAGTTCACCCAGTTGTGCGAAGTCCTTTTCACCCAATTCCAAATGGAGGCGATGGTTTCTGGGATGCCCAGGCTTCTCCTGTCCGCAGCTGTGTCCGGCTACAAGACCCAGATTGAGGCATCATACGAACCGCATATGATCCACAAGTCAGTTTTTTTGTCATCTAACTTCAAAGTCGTACTCATTACCTTGTCAATTAATTGCTTTATCTTAGATTAGAAGTGATCCATTATATGACTATTTGGCTGCTATTTGTGTATGTTTTAAAGATGTAGAATGACATTGTATTCCAGAGAAAAGGTATGTATACACCCTACAAAATATGTGCCCAGAAGATTTGATGGTGATGAAATTGAAATTTAGTTGACCTTCTGTGATGGTTATTTGCTTTTTTTTTGCGCAACACCAACATTGTATTGAACATATAAAAGGGCAGCAAATGTTTTGATGTCTGGTATTTTTCTGTTGCTGTCGAATTAACCGTATGTGTGTCTCTCGTTTTGATGACATACTACCTCTTTACTTTATAAATGTACATGCATGTTGCGAGAACTTCAACCGATCTTTCACACCTGTACATTTACAGCTATCTTGACCACATCAACGTGATGAGTTACGACTTCTATGGTCCATGGTCATCCGTACTGGGTCACAACAGTCCGCTGTACGCCAGGCACGAAGATCAGAATGATCCTGACTCATCTCTCCTGTCACAGGTCGGTTGAAAATATTTGAACAACGGTTAAACGTCTCTCTTCGAAAGTGAACAAATAGACTTTTGACTTAAATTTTTACATTACGATGAAAGACTTACAGCATTGGATTACGCTGCAATAAAAGAGGCTGTTAGATTTGAAATAATATCAGCTTTTTTTAATAAGTGCGTTTATATCAATTATAGTTATCAAGTTCCGTAGCACTTGCTTACATGATAAAGGCTTGTTCTTAACAAATTATTGACATAGCTGTTTTGAGATGTGAACCAAACTCTCAAACAATTTAGCCTTAGGATAGAAGTAAGAAGAGAAAAAGGTCAAACTGAAACATGATCTTCAGCGGATTGGACTGGAAAATGTAATCAGTAGTAGATTGTCAGACAACAGTTGTACTGGCTGGCTTCTTAAACACAACTCTATGCATAGCAATTCTGTCAAGAGTAACAATTCATAGATTCACGAGTCGAACCCGACACACACCAACTCCACGTCATTATTGCATGTGAGACTGTACTCCGTGTCAATTTTGATGGGTTTTTATTTGTGGGAGAGATTATTCTAATGACACAAAGGCCTCAACATAAAATTCATCCCTTTAACACGAGTATTCTTTATTTCCCAGGAGCACAAGAGTTTACCTATCTAAAACAAGCAAGAGTGTTTTATTTGAATCACTCCGTTTCTTTTCGTTTCGATACTAAAAGCAGTGATGTCTTATCGCGTAAATTCTATTTATGTCTGTATTTCGGAGTTGGCGTAGTCGAAGTCACTATCTCGATGAGACGGCCATAATGATATCAACACTCTCGGAAGTTTCCATGTTATCCATTATTTCAAACGTTACTATACCTACTGTTTTCCACACAGACACACGTGCTTTAAGGAATCAATTAAATAAGTCTCCTACAATGAGTAAGCGG
Organism: Doris montereyensis; assembly: GCA_037039925.1. Classification (NCBI taxonomy): domain Eukaryota; kingdom Metazoa; phylum Mollusca; class Gastropoda; order Nudibranchia; family Dorididae; genus Doris; species Doris montereyensis. Next base: position 250,869 of record JAXRKP010000154.1, on the reverse strand, counting down.
ATGTGCTAACTTCTTACTTACTCCCCAGAATGCTTCCATGTACTGGTGGCAAGCTATGGAGTTCCCCGCCGAGAAACTGGTGATGGGCATGGCCACCTATGGACGCACTTTTCGAATGGCTTCTTCAAACAGTCAATCATCACTTCCGGGTTCGGCTTTCAGGACAGGGCGACAGTGGAGATTACAGTGCCACCCCTGGCTTTCTTGCCTACTATGAGGTGACACTAAAACGTCCCTGTTACTTAATTATGTGATAGGTATTTGTCTTAAGGAGAACGATTAGGTCAGAAATTTGCATCGGCGAAGATCAGTCTTTGATCAAAGCTAACTACCATTAATGAGATCGATACTTAAGTAGATACACAATTATACAAAAAATAGAGAGAAAGACAGGTATATAATACAGTCCGTAACGTAGAACTATAAAGAGAGAGAATGTGTATGGAGTGGGGTTGAGGAGAGAGAGAGAGAGAGAGAGAGAGAGAGAGAGAGAGAGAGAGAGAGAGAGAGAGAGTCGTGGAGTGCGTCTAGCAGGCAGATCAACAGACAACCAAGTGAATGGTAAGATACAGAGAAAAAGATGCCCGGTAGGCATTATTTGTATTCAGAGAAACCCCAGAAGAAATCAAACTTATGGGATGTGATAGGATTCAAACATAGAAACCTTATCTATGATTCAAAGATTTCATTAAACAGCTACATGTAGTTAACATTGCTAGACA
>JAXRKP010000154.1:235000-250127 GCA_037039925.1 Doris montereyensis | reverse complement strand
CGTGCAGAGTATGAGCAAAAGGTAAGTAGATCATGAGAATATACTGTAAAAATTAATATGTACAGTTCCTCACGACCTATAGAGCCGGAGCCTATCGAGGTTTCTATAGCATGAAGCGGAAGAGGTGATAATAATCAGCTCCTGGACCGGACGCTAGTCTGACGCAGATTTTTACTCCCATGCTAGTACTAGGTCTTTTATGATGTGAACATGATACATAATACGCTCTTCCATTTTGGTAGTTAATGTATTTACACGTGACTTCCCCGTGCCTTGTTTGCGAGGCGTCGGTGGCAGTGTGATTAGACTACCGAATTTGGGATCATGAGATCACAGGTTCCAATTCTAGCAAGGCTAGGTCCGACAGTGTGTTCTTTGGGAATGACACCTAACACGCATTTTCCACAATCGACCCAGATGCAAATTGGTAGAAGCATTAGCTTTGAAGTAAAACCCTGCGTCAGACTAGCACTCTTTCCAGGAGGTAACTATTATCACCTGTCCTATTTCATGATATAGAAACCGGGATAAACTCTGTGGGCCGTAATAGCCTTGAATGAACTCTATTTCTTTCTTTTGTTGCACGTGTCTTGTTACAATATATATATATATATATATATATATATATATATATATATATAGAGAGAGAGAGAGAGAGAGAGAGAGAGAGAGAGAGAGAGAGAGAGAGAGAGAGAGAGAGAGAGAGAGAGAGAGAGAGAGAGAGAGAGAGAGAGAGAGAGAGAGAGAGAGAGAGAGAGAGAGAGAGAGGGAAATAAAGACATAGATAAAGACAGAGACGAAATAGACAGAGAATCGGGAGAATGTGGATGATTAGGGAAATTGTTAGAGTATGCTACATATTGAACTTTGTATGATTGTCTGCTGAATAACGTCCTCACAGTGAAACTGAGACTAAATTTAGATAACTGAAAGCAATAGCAGTGCTGTAGCATCAGCAGCAATAATAGCTGTAGTAGTAGCAGCAGCAGCAGCAGCAGCAGCAGCAGCAGCAGCAGCAGCAGTAGTAGCAGCAGCAGCAGTGGTAGCAGCAGCAGCAGCAGCAGCAGCAGTGGCAGCAGCAGCAGCAGCAGCAGCAGCAGCAGCAGCAGCAGCAGTAGCAGCAGCAGCAGCAGCAACAGCAGCAGCAGGTTGTTGTAGCAGCAGCAGCAGCAGCAGCAGCAGCAGCAGCAGCAGCAGCAGCAGCAGCAGCAGCAGCAGCAGCAGCAGCATTACTAATAGCAGCGGCAGCAGCAGCAGCAGCAGCAGCAGCAGTAGCAGCAGCAGCAGCAGTAGCAGCAGCAGTAGCAGCAGCAGCAGCAGCAGTAGCAGCAGTAGCAGCAGTAGCAGCAGCAGCAGCAGCAGCAGCAGCAGCAGCAGCAGCAGCAGCAGCAGCAGCAGAAGCAGCAGCAGCAGTAGCAGTAGCTGGGCAGCAGTAGAAATGGTAGTAGTAGTAGTAGTAGTAGCAGCAGCAGTAATAGTAGTAGCAGCAGTAGTAGCAGCAGTAGCAGCAGCAGTAGCAGCAGCAGCAGCAGCAGCAGCAGCAGCAGCAGCAGCAGCAGTAGCAGTAGTAGTAGTAGTAGTAGCAGTAGTAGCAGTGGTGGTGGTGATGGTGATGGTGGTGGTAGTGGTGGTGATGGTAGTAGTGGTGAGATCAGAATCCCTGCAAACATTAAACTGGATGTTATTGCCAATGAAAAGCGTCTGATAACCCTAACAGTTTTACTCAAGCACTGTATCGTACCGACTGTACGGAAATTTCGAAGGTCAGGCGTGTACGTAAAAGTTTCAAAGGCAATTGATTTGGTTAAAAGAATTAACAAACAAATATACCAGTAGATTTATTTTTGTTTATATCAGCACCTCTGTTTCTTAGTTTTATATTTTGGCAAACTAAGAAGCTATTTCTCATTATGGTTAGAGTGTGACGTCTTGAAATAATAATCCAATTTATATTTGATAAGATTTTGTCATTTGATTCTTACCTTTTAAAGTTCTTTGTTGATTCAAAATACTTATTGTTACAGCAGTCACGTTGTATATATTTTACATTAAGGTACATGCAAAATATTACAAATGTGCACATGCGTCTATATAGAAGTAAAAAATCGTCGTGAGTTTATGACTTGAGACATTTTCATTGTATAGAACTTGTAATGTCGTTCTCACGATGTAACGTAAGCCAAGAGAATATCATTATCCATCCACATAGCATTTTCATTATATGATATGCATTGTTTCGCAATATCTATACCATGTTTGGAACAGAATTCCAGAGAGATATCCGTGTGTTATTCGTTATTTCGAAATCATTGTGTCATTTACTTTATTCATTAATCGTATTCATTTGTCTGATGACCCAGATGAATACATATCACCTCTCATACGTTACTGAAACATAAATGCTTGGGAATATTCCTTACAATATCTTTATTTCTGTAATCATAAACAACGTTCTAATTCTAATGCGTTCCTTCTAAATATTTCAGGCACACTACGTAATCGATCACAATTTAGGAGGAGCTATGTTTTGGACCATTGATTTTGACGACTTTGCTCATGATTTGTGTGGAGAGGGCGTCTATCCACTTATCAGCCAAATTCGATCAGTGTTTTCACTACATTCAGCCATAACAACATGGAACACAAACGACTCTGCCACCACCTTCTTATCGTCTGATGTTCATGAGCATTTACTAAGTCCAACACAAACGCCTTCATTTATAACACAAACACCAATTCCTTTACCAGTAAATCCGGTCAGTAATGCATTCCAACACTCCTCATACCCAACAACGCTTCCCGCGGCGGTCAGCTCCTACCTGACTACTCACGCGCAATTGCCGTATCCAACCCAGGCCCTTCAACCAGACAGGTCTTCAACCTATGACTATACATATTCTTCTTTTCCAACACAGCATGTCCCATTGATGAGCTATGATTCTTATGCAAATACTCAGACCTTGGACCAAACACAGGCACTCCATTCCATGCTTCCTGACACCTACATCCATTCACAATCCTCCTATCCATCTCAGGGATCGCATTTTAAGTCCACAGGAACACATAGCAATCCACAATCGTCGTATCCAACACAAACATCCTATCCTATGCCCTCTGGCACCTACAACCATCCACAATCCTCTTATCCAACACAGGCATCCTATCCCCTGCCCTCAGGCACCTACAACCATCCACAATCCTCTTATCCAACACAGGCATCCTATCCCATGCCTTCTGGCACCTACAACCATCCACAATCCTCATATCCAACACAGGCATTCTATCCGATGCCCTCAGGCACCTACAACCATCCACAATCCTCTTATCCAATACAGGCATCCTATCCCATGCCCTCAGGCACCTACAACCATCCACAATTCTCGTATCCAACACAGGCATCCTATCCCATTCATCCTCAGGCACCTACAACCATCCACAATCCTCTTATCGAACACAGGCATCCTATCCCATTCCTTCAGGCACCTACAACCATCCACAATCCTCTTATCCAACACAGGCATCCTATCCCCTGCCCTCAGGCACCTACAGCCATCCACAATCCTCTTATCCAACACAGGCATCCTATCCCATGCCTTCTGGCACCTACAACCATCCACAATCCTCTTATCTAACACAGGCATCCTATCCCATGCCCTCTGGCACCTACAACCATCCACAGTCCTCTTATCCAACACAGGCATCCTATCCCATACCTTCTGGTATCTACCCATTCACAATCCTCTTATCCAACACAGGCATCCTATCCCAGTCCATACAACATCCAGAATCCTCGTATCCAACACAGGCATCCTATCCCATGCCTTCTGGCACCTACAACCATCCAGAATACTCGTATCAAACACAGGCATCCTATCCCATGCCTTCTGGCACCTACAACCATCCACAATCCTCGTATCAAACACAGGCATCCTATCCCATGCCATCTGGCACCTATAACCATCAACAATCCTCGTATCCAACACAGGCATCCTATCCCATGCTTTCTGGTACCTATAGTCATCAACAATCCTTTATCCAACACAGGCATCATATCCCATGCCTTCTGGTACCTATAACCATCAACAATCCTTGTATCACACACAAACATCATATCACATGCCTTCTGGCGCATATAGCCATCAACAATCTTTATATCCAACACAGAACATCCTCTCCCATGCCTTCTGGCACCTACAGCAATCCACAATCCTCATACTCAACACAGGCATCCTTTCCCATGCCATCTGGCACCTACAGCCATCCACAATCCTCATACCCAACACAAGCATCCTTTGTCATGCCATCTGGCACCTACAGCCATCCACAATCCTCATACCAAACACAAGCATCCTATCCCATGCCATCTGGCACCTACAACCATCCGCAATCCTCATACCAAACACAAGCATCCTATCCCATGCAATCTGGCAGCTATAGCCATCCGCAATCCATACCCAACACAAGCATCCCCGATGCCTTCTGGCACCTACAACCATCCAAATCATATCAACACAGGTATCCTATCCCATTCCTTCTGGCACCTACAACCATCCACAATCCTCATATCCAACACAGGCGTCCTATCCCATTCCTTCTGGCACCTACAACCATCCACAATCCTCATATCCAACACAGGCATCCTATCCCATGCCTTCTGGCACCTACGGCCATCCACAATCCTCATATCCAACACAGGCATCATATCCCATGCCTTCTGACACCTACCGCCATCCACAATCCTCATATCCAACACAGGCGTCCTATCACATTCCTTCTGGCACCTACAGCCATCCACAATCCTCATATCCAACACAGGCGTCCTATCCCATTCCTTCTGGCACCTACAACCATCCACAATCCTCTTATCCAACACAGGCATCCTATCCCATGCCTTCTGGCACCTACAACCATCCACAATCCCCTTATCCAACACAGGCATCCTATCCCATGCCTTCTGGCACTTACAACAATCCACAATCCTCATATCTAACACAGACATCATATCCCATTCCTTCTGGCACTTACAGCCATCCTCAATCCTCATATCGAACCCAGGCATCCTATCCCATGCCTTCTGGCACCTATGGCCATCCACAACCCTCATATCAAACACAGACATCCTATCCCATGCCTTCTGGCACCTACAACCATCCACAATCCTCTTATCCAACACAGGCATCCTATCACATGCCCTCTGACACCTACAGCCATCCACATTCCTCATATCCAACACAAGCATCCTATCCTATGCCTTCTGGCACCTACAGCCATCCACATTCGTCGTATCCAACACAGGCATCGTATCCCATTCCCTCGGGCACCTACAACCATCCACGATCCTCTTATCCAACACAGACATCCTATCCCATACCTTCTGGTACCTACGGCGATTCACAATCCTCTTATCCAACACAGGCATCCTATCCCATGCCTTCTGGCACCAACAACAATCACCAATCCTCATATCCAACACAGACATCCTATCCCATGCCTTCTGGCACCTACAACCATCCACAATCCTCTTATCCAACACAGGCATCCTATCCCATGCCCTCTGGCACCTACAGCCATCCACAACCCTCGTATCAAACACGGACATCCTATCCCATGCCATCTGGCACCTACAGCCATCCACAATCCTCATACCCAACACAAGCATCCTATGTCATGCCATCTGGCACCTACACCCATCCACAATCCCCATATCCAATGCAAGCATCCTATCCCATGCCTTCTGGCACCTACGGCCATCCACAATCATCATATCCAATACAATCATCCTATCCCATAATTTCTGGTACCTACGGCCATTCACAATCCTCATATCCAACACAGGCATCCTATCCCATGCCATCTGGCACCTACAACAATCCAGATTTCTCATATCCTACACAGACATCCTATCCCATTCCCTCAGGCACCTACAACTATCCACAATCCTCGTATCCAATACAGGCATCCTATCCAATGCTTTCTGGTACCTATAGTCATCAACAATCCTGGTATCCAACACAGGCATCATATCCCATGCCTTCTGGTATCTATAACCATCAACAATCCTCGTATCCAACACAGGTATCCTATCCCATGCCTTCTGGCACCTACAACCATCCACAATCCTCATACCAAACACAGGCATCCTATCCCATGCCATCTGGCACCTACAGCCATCCACAATCGTCATATCCAACACGAACATCCTCTCCCATGCCTTCTGGCGCATACAGCAAGCCGCACTCCTTATACTCAACACAGGCATCCTTTCTCATGCCATCTGGCACCTACAGCCATCCACAATCCTCAAACCCAACACAGGCATCCTTTCTCATGCCATCTGGCACCTACAACCATCCACAATCCTCATACCAAACACAGGTATCCTATCCCATGCCATCTGGCAGCTACAGCCATCCGCAATCCTCATACGCAACACAAGCATCCTATCCCATGCCTTCTGGCACCTACAACCATCCACAATCCTCATATCTAACACAGGCATCCTATCTCATTCCTTCTGGCATATACAACCATCCACAATCCTCATATCCAACACAGGCATCCTATCCCATGCCTTCTGGCACCTACAACCATCTACAATCCTCATTTCCAACACAAGCATCCTATCCCATGCCTTCTGGCACCTACAACCATCCACAATCCTCATATCCAACACAAGCATCCTATCCCATGCCTTCTGGCACCTACAACCATCCACAATCCTCATATCCAACACAAGCATCCTATCCCATGCCTTCTGGCACCTACAACCATCCACAATCCTCATATCCAACACAAGCATCCTATCCCATGCCTTCTGGCACCTACAACCATCCACAATCCTCATTTCCAACACAGGCTCATCCCATTCCTCTGGCACAACACAGGTATCCAACACAGGCATCCTATCCCATTCCTTGGCACACAGGCACCTACAACCATCCACAATCCTCCTATCCAACACAGGCATCATATCCCATTCCTTCTGGCATTTACAACCATCCTCAATCCTCATACCCAACACAGGCATCGTATCCCATGCCTTCTGGCACCTACAACAATCCACAATCCTCATATCCAACACAGACATCATATCCCATTCCTTCTGGCAACCTTACAACCATCCTCAATCCTCATACCCAACACAGGCATCGTATTCCATGCCATCTGGCACCTACAACCATCCACAACCCTCCTATCAAACACAGACATCCTATCCCATGCCTTCTGGGGCCTATGGCCATCCACAACCCACGTATCAAACACAGACATCCTATCCCATGCCTTCTGGCACCTACACCCATCCACAATCCTCTTATCCAACACAAACATCATATCCTATGCCTCTGGCACCTACAACCATCCAATTCCTCATATTCAACACAAGCATCCTATCCCATGCCCTCTGGCACCTACATCCATCCACATGCGTCGTATCCAACACAGGCACCCTATCCCATGCCTTCTGGCACCTATAACCATGTACAATCCTCGTATCCAACACATGCATCCTATCCCATACCCTCTGGCACCTACAACCATCCACATTCCTCATATTCAGCACAAGCATCCTATCCTATGCCTTCTGGCACCTACAGCCATCCACAATTCGTCGTATCCAACACAGGCATCCTATCCCATGCCCTCTGGCACCTTTCAACCATCCACAATCCTCTTATCCAACACAGCATCCTATCCCATGCCTTCTGGCACCTACAACCATCCACAATCCTCATATCCATCACCAGCATCCTATCCCATATCTTCTGGCAGCTACACCCATCCATCCTACACAGACATCCTATCCCATCCTCTATCCAATGCAAGCATCCTATCCCATGCCTTCTGGCACCTACAACCATCCACAATCCTCATATCCAATACAAGCATCCTATCCATGCCTTCTGGCACCTACAATCCATCCACAATCCTCATATCCATCACCAGCATCCTATCCCACACCTTCTGGTACCTCCACATTCGGCCATTCACAATCCTCTTATCCAACACAGCCATCCTATCCCATGCCATCTGGCAGCTACAGCAATCCACATTCCTCATATCCTACACAGACATCCTATCCTATGCCTTCTGGCACCTACAGCCATCCACAATCCTCATATCCAACACAGACATCCTATCCCATGCCTTCTGGCCTACAACCATCAGCCCCAAATCCTCCTATCAACACAGGCATCCTATCCCATGCCTTCTGGTACCTACAACCATCCACAATCCTCATATCCAACACAGGCATCGTATCGCATGCCATCTGGCACCTATAGCCATCCACAATCCTCATATCAAACACAGGCATCCTATCCCATGCCCTCTGGCACCTACAGCCATCCACATTCCTCTTATCCAACACAGGCATCATATCGCATGCCTTCTGGCACCTATAGCCATCCACATTCCTCATATCCAACACAAGCATCTTATCCCATGCCTTCTGGCATCTACAGCCATCCACATTCTTCATATCCAACACAGGCATCTTATCCTATGCCTTCTGGCACCTACAGCCATCCACATTCCTCATATTCAACACAAGCATCCTATCCCATGCCCTCTGGCACCTACAACCATCCACAATCCTCATATCCAACACAGGCATCCTATCCCATACCTTCTCAGCCACCTATAGCCATCCACAATCCTCTTATCCAACACAGACATCATATCCCATTCCTTCTGGCACCTACAACCATCCACAATCCTCATATCCAACACAAGCATCCTATCACATGCCATCTGGCACATACAGCCATCCACAATCCTCTTATCCAACACAGGCATCATATCCCATTCCTTCTGGCACCTACAACCGTCCACAATCCTCTTATCCAACACAGGCATCCTATGTCATGCCCTCTGGCATCTATAGCCATCAACAATCCTCGTATCAAACACAAGCATCCCCATATCCCATCCACAATCCTCGTATCATCCTATCCCATGCCCATATATCCATCATACCTCATATACAACACAGGCATCCTATTCCATGCCCTCTGGCACCTACACCCATCCACAATCTTCATATCCAACACAAGCATCCTATCCCATGCCCTCAGCCACCTACACCCATCCACAATCCTCATATCCAACACAAGCATCATATCCTATGCCCTCAACCACCTATAGCCATCCACAATCGTCGTATCCAACACAAGCATCCTATCCCATGCCTTCTGGCACCTACAGCCATCCACATTCGTCGTATCCAACACAAGCATCCTATCCCATGCCTTATGGCGCCTATAGCCATCCGCAATTCTCGTATCCAACACAGGCATCCTATCCCATGCCCTCTGGCATCTATAGCCATTCACAATTCTCGTATCCAACACAGGCATCCTATCCCATTCCTTATGCACCTACGGCCAACCACAATCCTCATATCCAACACAAGCATCTTATCCCATGCCTTCTGGCACCTACAGCCATCCACATTCGTCGTATCCAACACATGCATCTATCCCATGTCCTCTGGCACCTATATCAATCAACAATCCGCGTATCCAACACAAGCATCCCTATTCCATACCCTCTGGCACCTACAGTCATCCACATTCATCGTATCCAGCACACGGACCTTCGCCATGCCCTCTGGTGCCTATATTCAATCAACAATCCGCATATCCAACACAAGGATCCTATGCCATGCCCTCTTACCTATTCAATCAACAATCCTCATATCCAGCACAAGCATCCTATTCCATGCCCTCTGGCACCTATAGCAATCAACAATCCTCGTATCGAACACAAGCATCATATCCCATGCCCTCTGCTTCCTTCATCCATCCACAATCTTCCTATCGTACACAGTCATCATATCCCATGCCATCTGGCACCTATCCATCTACAATCCTCTTATCCAACACAGACATCTTATTCCGTGCACTCTGGCTCCTATATCCATCCACAATCCTTGTCTGATCCCACACAAGGACCTTTATAAAGCCATTCCCCTTATCCAAACACATGCATCACATTCCAATCCTTCTTACATAGCTCTTCCTCTTATATAAACACACAGACGTCATATCGTACACAAGGACCTTTAGGAAGCTTCTTATTCTTATCCAAACATCACAGACGTTTATCCTACACAAGGACCCTTTGATAGCTCTTACTCTTATTCAAACACACAGACGTCATATTCTACACAAGGACCTTTGGATAGCTCTTACTCTTATATAAACACACAGACGCCATATCCTACACCAGGACCTTTGGATAGTTCTTACTCTTATCCAAACACACAGGCGTCATATCCTACACAAAGGACCTTTGGATAGCTCTTACTCTTATATAAACACACAGACGTCATATTCTACACAAGGACCTTTGGATAGCTCTTACTCTTATATAAACACACATACGTCATATTCTACACAAGGACCTTTGGATAGTCTTCCTCTTATTCAAAACACAGACGTCATATTCTACACAAGGATCTTTGGATAGCTCTTCCTCTTATATAAACACACAGACGTCATATTCGTACACAAGGACTTTTGGATAGCTCTTACTCTTATATAAACACACAGACGTCATATTCTTCACAAGGACCTTTGGATATCTCTTCACTCTTATCTAAACACACAGACGTCATATTCTACACAAGGACCTTTTAGGAAGCTTTTTGACCTTATATCCAACACAAGGACCTTTAGAAGCTCTTCCTCTGATCTAAACACACAGACGTCATATCCAACACAAGGACCTTTGGATAGTTCTTCCTCTTATCTAAACACACAGACATCATATCCAACACAAGGACCTTTAGGATAGCTCTTCCTCTTATCTAAACACACAGACATCATATTCTACACAAAGACCTTTAGGATATCTCTTACTCTTATATAAACACACAGACATCATATTCAACACACGGACCTTGGATAGCTCTTCCTCTTATATAAACACACATACATCATATTCAACACAAGGATCTTTGGATAGCTCTTCCTCTTATCTAAATACACAGACATCATATCCTACACAAGGACCTTTTATATAAACACACAGGATAGCTCTTCCTCTTATCTAAAAACACACAGACATCATATTCTTCACAAGGACCTTTAGGAAGCTTTTCCTCTTATCTAAACACACAGACATTATATCCACCACAAGACCTTTTATCCACCTTACAAACAAGGACCTTCTTAGGAAGCTCTTCTCTGATCTAAACACACAGACATCATATCCAACACAAGGACCTTTAGAAGCTTTTCCTCTTATCTAAACACACAGACATTATATCCAACACAAGGACCTTTAGGAAGCTATTCCTCTGATCTAAACACACAGACATCATATCCAACACAAGGACCTTTTAGGAAGCTATTCCTCTTATCTAAACACACAGACATCATATCCAACACAAGGACCTTTAGGAAGCTATTCCTCTGATCTAAACACACAGACATCATATCAACACAAGGACCTTTAGGAAGCTCTTCCTCTTATCTAAACACACAGACATCATATCCAACACACGGACCTTTTTAGAAGCTCTTCCTCTTATCTAAAACACACAGACATCATATCCAACACACGGACCTTTAGGAAGCTCTTCCTTTTATCTAAACACACAGACATCATATCCAACACACGGACCTTTGGAAGCTCTTTCTTCTGATCTAAACACACAGACATCATATCCAACACACGGACCTTTAGGAAGCTCTTCCTTTTATCTAAACACACAGACATCATATCCAACACACGGACCTTTTAGGAAGCTCTTCCTCAGATCTAAACACACAGACATCATATCCAACACAAGGACCCTTTAGGACCTTTAGGAAGCTCTTCCTCTTATCTAAACACACAGACATCATATCCAACACAAGGACCTTTAGGAAGCTCTTCCTTTTATCTAAACACACAGACATCATATCCAACACAACCTTTAGGAAGCTCTTCCTTTTATCTAAACACACAGACATCATATCCAACACAAGGACCTTAGGAAGCTCTTCCCTTTATCTAAACACACAGACATCATATCCAACACAAGGACCTTTAGGAAGCTCTTCCTCTTATCTAAACACACAGACATCATATCCAACACACGGACCTTTTAGGAAGCTCTTCCTCTTATCTAAACACACAGACATCATATCCAACACAAGGACCTTAGGGAAGCTTTATCTAAACACAGACATCTATCCAACACAAGGACCTTAGAAGCTTCTTCCTCTTATCTAAACACACAGACCTCATATCCAACACAAGGACCTTTAGGAAGCTCTTCCTCTTATCTAAACACACAGACATCATATCCAACACACGGACCTTTAGGAAGCTCTTCCTCTTATCTAAACACACAGACATCATATCCAACACACGGACCTTTAGGAAGCTCTTCCTCTTATCTAAACACACAGACATCATATCCAACACACGGATCTATTGGAAGCTCTTTCCTCTTATCTAAACACACAGACATCATATCCAACACACGGATCTATTGGGAAGCTCTTCCTCTTATCTAAACACACAGACATCATATCCAACACACGGACCTTGGGAAGCTCTTCTCCTTCTTATCTAAACACACAGACATCATATCCAACACAAGGACCTTTAGCAAGCTCTTTCCTCTTATCTAAACACACAGACATCATATCCAACACAAGGACCTTTAGCAAGCTCTTCCTCTTATCTAAACACACAGACATCATATCCAACACAAGGACCTTTAGCAAGCTCTTCCTCTTATCTAAACACACAGACATCATATCCAACACAAGGACCTTTAGGAAGCTCTTCCTCTTATCTAAACACACAGACATCATATCCAACACAAGGACTTTAGCAAGCTCTCCCTCTTATCTAAACACACAGACATCATATCCAACACAAGGACCTTTAGGAAGCTCTTCCTCTTATCTAAACACACAGACATCATATCCAACACAAGGACATTTAGGAAGCTCTTCTTCTTATCTAAACACACAGACATCATATCCAACACAAGGACCTTTGGGAAGCTCTCCCTCTTATCTAAACACACAGACATCATATTCAACACGAGGACCTTTAGGAAGCTCTTCCTCTTATCTAAACACACAGACATCATATCCAACACAAGGACCTTTAGCAAGCTCTTCCTCTTATCTAAACACACAGACATCATATCCAACACAAGGACTTTTAGGAAGCTCTTCCTCTTATCTAAACACACAGACATCATATCCAACACAAGGACCTTTAGCAAGCTCTCCCTCTGATCTAAACACACAGACATCATATCCAACACAAGGACATTTAGGAAGCTCTTCTTCTTATCTAAACACACAGACATCATATCCAACACAAGGACCTTTGATAAGCTCTTTCCTTTTATCTAAACACACAGACATCATATCCAACACAAGGACCTTTGGGAAGCTCTCCCTCTTATCTAAACACACAGACAGCATATCCCACACAGGGACCTTTAGAAGCTCTTTCTCGTATTTAAATACACAGACATCATATCCAACACAAGTACCCTTAGATAGCTCTTATTCTTATCTAAACACACAGACATCGTATCCAACACAAGGACCCTTAGATAGCTCTTATTCTTATATAAACACACAGACATCATATCCAACACAAGGACCCTAGATAGCTCGTATTCTTATCTAAACACAGAGGTCCTCTCTAACACAGAGACATTTTGGCAGTTCAACACATGTTCTTGTTCAGTCATCTAACGTGTATCCATGGTCTAGCATTTCCATATATGGATCTGATGCCTCGTCTTTGGCATCACACGGACTTCTGTCCTCATCGACGTCCACAAATAATGATGGGAGCATTTGCCCCCACATCGCAAGGATTTTCATCTGCAGGCTCTATGACACTTGGACCTATTCAGCCCTCTTATTCATCTCACGAGGATGCATCAACAAACTGGTACACTCAAGGGCAATTGCAGTCCTCATATGTATCTCTCAAGTTCTCTTCTACGGCATCACAAACACAATCGCCATCTGCATACTCACAGCTCCCATTGTCCACCGGGTATCTTACTGTGTCCGTATCGCCTTCGATGATTGTTTCCACAGCAGGCAATACGATAGCGTCAGGAACCTTAATTTCTACAGTAAGCTCAGCGTCCGCATCCATTGTGTCTGAACAAGTGTAAGCCAGTTTTCTGCAACTACCTCAACCACAACAACTTCCTCTTCGATCACAACACTAAATACAACAGAACAGAGCTTACCACTGAGTCCTGGGATTCGGGATCTGAAGGTGAATTATTCTCATTTTTTTTTTAAAACAATAAGCACCCATAATGGTAAACGATAACTCAAACTTTGTGGAGCTGGCAAAATGTAAAGAGGGAGAATCAAGAATACAATAAGTAACGAATTTAACGCATAAAAACGAGGATAGAACGACGCCAGTTTGAATTATTTTGTCACCTAAAAAGAATGAATGGTCAAAGAATGGCTAAAGCAATATACAAGTACAAAGCAAACCAATTAAAACTACCGAAGATTAACCATTGATATAATGAATACTACAATAAAAGACATGCTTTTTAGTACAATAGTCAGTGGATGAAAAAGATGCTAAGATGTGGGACATTAAAGAAAAAACCATGCAGGCACAGGCAAGTCAAAAAAGGAATGATAAACAGAAAACAGATAGATCTACCCCTATTTTAACTTTTTTTTCTATTGCTTTCTGGTCGAAATAACGTAATTTTGAGGATCTATTTTGTCTGTTTCAGTTTAAAAGCAGCCCAATCCTTATCCTGTGCGCCTTCTTTGACAGCATTGATGATACAGTGATCGCACTGCAAAATGGTTATACTGACAATTTATGTATTATGTGTTATACAAGAAACTTGCTCTCATAATACTAACTCTTTGGCTTCAATGCGTTTACCCTAATTGATAAGTCATGTTTGTTATTATTATTATTATTATTGTTAGTAGTATTACTGTTGACATGAAATTTGCCAAATTATACAGTTTCGAACTATTTCCGTCCATGAAAACTATGATTCAAATTAATTCTTCTTTGTTCTCATCAAAGAATTGTGTTGATATATTTGTGTCTTTACATAAAGATGTTTTAAAAAAAATATTTATTTTATTTCATTTCACCTACA
>JAXRKP010000154.1:212500-230000 GCA_037039925.1 Doris montereyensis | reverse complement strand
AGATCTAAGAGTAAGATGGAGGATTTTCATAGTCGGGCAAACTCTTTAATGTGCGCTAACAAGAGACCTAGAGATTGACCTGCTGACTAAAAGAAAGAGAAACAAAGTTAAGCTAGATCTAGCTTAAAGCTTAAGCATTATCTGTTCAGCGGTGGACTATGGACAATGGGCGCGGATGGGTCAACAGCGGCCGATATTTTTCGCGGACTTCGTGGGTTACCGAAAAGTGTGAAGCTCGGCGGCAATCGCAATGGAATTGTGTTTAAAGAAAGAAAATGTTTCTCAAATTAAAATATGCCAAAAACATGCACAGGTAATACACAAAAATGGTTTTAAAATTTGAGCATTATCTATTCAGCGGTTTGATAGATAGATAGATATAATATGGTGTTTGTATAAATTATGTATATATTGCAGCTATATAAATACATATTATTATTTATCTACATTCCCACTTATTTTTCAAACTAGGTGTCGCATTCCTACGTCTAAATCATTTTTACAACCTTTGCCTCTAGGCTAATACTTAATTCTTATTTTTGCGAATAAAGAAAAACAATTTTGGCGTCATACATTTGGTTTACGTGATTTGTGGTGATGTCATACATCTCCGTGAACAGTTACGCACAACGCAGTTTCAAAAAAATAATTTCATGGAGGATGCTGAGATGTAGAATCTAATCGGCAATTGTCATCATCTGAAATAGATCTAGGGTGAGAAAGACTTGAAATAATCTATATTAAGCTAACAATAGACACTGGGGAAGCATTTAAAGGGAAAATGAATTAAATGATAGTTCCAGTTGAATCTAATCTACAATCTAGATTCTGAAATCTAGGCCTAGAAATCTAGTTCTAGATTTAACATAGCTCTAGGCCTAGAAATCTAGCTCTAGAAATCTAAATCTAGCTTTAATCTAGACATAGATGTAGATCTAGAGCTAGATCTAGTTTCTAGATCTAAGATGGGTTTTTTCAATCAGTCAGGCAAAGAATTTGAGAGAGAGAGAGAGAGAGAGAGATAGATAGAGAGAGAGAGAGAGAGAGAGAGAGAGAGAGAGAGAGAGAGAGAGAGAGAGAGAGAGAGAGAGAGAGAGAGAGAGAGAGAGAGAGAGAGAGAGAGAGAGAGAGAAGAGAGAGAGAGAGAGAGAGAGAGAGAGAGAGAGAGAGAGAGAAAGAGAGAGAGAGAGAGAGAGAAGAGAGAGAGAGAGAGAGAGAGAGAGACAGACAGACATAGATACAGACAGATAGAGAGCAACTATATAAAGATCTGGATTTTGTTAATGAAGGGGGGGGTTTAATAAAAATTTGATTGCAAAAATGTGTAACGTAATTTCCAGATTATACTGTTAAGGACAGGAATAATAACATTGCATTTTTCAGGCAGGGTGGGGGGAGAGAGAGAGAGAGAGAGAGAGAGAGAGAGAGAGAGAGAGAGAGAGAGAGAGAGAGAGAGAGAGAGAGAGAGAGAGAGAGAGAGAGAGACAGACAGACAGACAGACAGACAGACAGACAGACAGACAGACAGACAGACAGACAGACAGACACACTGACAACCAGACAGACAGACAGACAGACAGAGACAAACGGACATAGAACAACATGATAGGAAGTGTTAACCAAATTTATAGGCACAAAATGTGTGACGTAATTTCAAGATTATACTTTCAAGAACAGGAATAATAATATTTCACATACCTGATGTTGTAGATCTAATCCATTAACAAAATATTTCCCCTTTGCATATAATTCGGGCTTAGGACCGACTAAGGTTGCATTACAAATAGTTTGTTACAAACGCTGACTTGGTATGCTGCATTATTTTTGTTCTTCATGAATATATGCCGCTTGTTCTAAAGCACTGGCTTGACAGGAATTGAAGGTTCATTAATCCAATAATTTTATCTTTTTCTACGTTGTTGCCCAGAATTAAGTCTAACACTAACCTATTCTTGTTCAAGACAGAAACGTTTCATTAAAATGTTAACAATCCTCATCAGTGACTTTGAATAGATTTCAACATCAATGTAGAACAGGCTTGGGAATTCTTGGAAAATGCTAATGAATCTTCTGCGACAAGACACCATTTTGCTCATTTAAAAAGACATACACACATCCTGGAATGTTGAAAAAACTCTCAGATGGGTATGATAGTAATTGATAGTCCGCCATGATCAATATTCTCCGTGAAGGTCCTGGAATTATCTGGCAGGTAGGATGGTGATCCCTGAAAACTTGAATCTTTAGAGGCCACATATCCCCCTATGTACAGTAGTACCATCTTTTCATCCCCTGTAAGAGCTTCAACTTGACGAAGAACATTGTCAAGGATGGAAATTTCATGCTCAGTTAATATTTTGAGACAAAGGTCACAGCTGTGTTGACTATTTGAGTAATCAATATCATTATCTACTTCATTTTTAAGCATGAGCTTGGCTCAGTCAATTGAATTTGTATTGAAAATGTCGTGGGCAGTGATGTGAAAGTTACAACCTGCCGCAATTCGAAAATGTACAAGTGCTTCTCGATGTCGTCTTGTTGAAAGAAACCAATAGTTACAAGTTGGTGACGGAGAAACGTTTCCATTGTCAGCAAGAATCTTTCTTTCTTTCTTTATCAGTTCCCATTCTACCTTTCGGTGTATGGGTTCAGATGCCCGAGATGATCTTTCTCCAGGATGCCCTGTCCTGACATTTTCTGTTTCCTTCCAAAAAGGTTACATTTTTGTGCTTCAATGCCCCTTTAATATATTCTTCCCACATTCTCCGTGGTCTACTTTACCTTGTGTTTTAACACTGTATACTGATTTAGCTATTCTATTGTCATTCATTCTGTTTACATGTCCACACCATCTCAATTGATTTGTTTCTATTTTAGTTTTTATGTCATCTGCTTTGGTTTGATCTCTTATTGTTGCGTTTCTGATTTTGCCTCTTTTAGTTTTCCCTATTACTCTTCTTAGATATTTCATTTGAGCTGCCTGTAACCTACTGTATTTTCTACTGTATAGGGTCCAGGTTTCGTTGCCATAGAAGACAGTAGGACAATAAACTCTATTGTATACTGCCATTTTGGTTTTTTGTTGACAATTCTTGCTGACCTACAAATGCCTTTCCTAGATGGTTATATATTGTACTTGCCTTTTGGATTCTCTGGCTGATTTCTTCTCTTAGTTTTCCCTTTCAGTTAATCATTACTCCTAGGTAACTGTAGTTGTGAGCTTGTTCTAAATTCTGCCTGCCTAATTTAAGACGTTGTGTTTTAGCTTCCCTATTTACTAGCATTGTTTCGGTTTTCATTGCACTTGATCTCAGTCCTCTTTTATTGAGTTCATTGTTCATAATGTTGATATTCGACTTCGACTGAAGGTTACTTTCTGATTTTCCAAACAAAACTAAATCATCGGCAAATGAAAGCATTGATACATTTACTGGTTTGAGCTTCCACATACATACATTCACTTTCTTCATTTTTGAGGATGCCTTTGCGACTGAATCCATAAATGTGATAAACAAAAGAGGACTTAGGATACAACCCTGCCTTACTCCTATTCTGCAGATATGTTTCCAGCTACTCTCACTGCACATGTTGATTTATTGTAAAAAAAAAAAAGTTGGAATGGCTTCTATTAAATTTTGCTCTTCATTGTGTTATTTTAAAGAATGCCATAGTTCGTCCCTCCTCACAGTGTCAAATGCCTTTTCTAAGTCAATAAAACACAGGTGCAAGTCAATGTTTCTCTCAAGGAATTTTTATTAATATTTGTCTAATTGTAAATATGTGGTCTTGTACACTTCTTCCTGGTCTAAATCCACTCATGCTCTTCAATCATGGCCTCTACTCTTTTTCTTAGTCTCATTTCCAGTATCCTGGCATATACATTTTCTGGAACGCTAAGTAGTGATAACCCTCTATAGTTTGAGTATTCCATAGTTGATCCTTTCTTATGTATTGGTACTATCGATCCCTTTTTTCCAGTCGTCTGGCACCTGTTTGGACTTCCATGCTTGTTGGCATATTGCATGTAGTAGTTTGTCTGCCTCTCTCCCTTGATTTTTGATCATTTCTGGATAAACTTGATCTGCTCCTGGGGCTTTTTCTAATTTCATTTTTCTTATAGCTGTTTGGATTTCTTCCACTGATAAAGTGATATATCTATATCGTCAGCTGTCTCCTCTAGATTACTTGTTACTCTTACTAATTGATCTTTACTCCTTGTTCGATACGTTCTGGAAGGATTATGTAATTGGTGAAAATGCTTTCTCCGTGTTTCCATGATTTCGCTGTCTTCTTTCATTATTTCTCCTTTGGCATTCTTAATTTGTCGTATTGAGCATGCTTTGGTCTTTCTCATGCTCTTTATAGCTTTTTTGGTCTTTGTCCAAACTCTTCCCATTGTTCCTGTTTTGCTTTCCTAACTTCCTCTTTGACGATAGTTTTTTTATTCATGTAACCTATGATATCCTCTGGTCTCTTTGTTTGCAAGTATTTCTTCCAGGCATCCTTCTTTTCTTTGATCTTAGTCTTGACATTCTCATTCCACCATGCTGTTCTTTTCCTATCTCCTTTAATTGTGACTGAGTTTTTTCTGTAATCCAAATGTTTCTGATATTGTTCGAAAAGTGAACTGTACCATAGATCAGAAACAATGGCTGAAAAGAATCTTGGGGAGACTTTACAATCCAAAATTTTCCTTGATGCAAGGGCTCAAACATTTTTGAAATGGCTTGGTTGACACGGTTGTTGTCATTTATAATAACAATGACCTTCCCTCCACACATCTCTAAAAGTTCCATGATTTCGATCACTTAATCATACTGAAACTTTGCTGTCAAAGCATGGCAGGGCAATAGTTTAGCTAAGAATTTATTGGAACCGAAAAAACAGTTTACGATTATACACAAGAGTGTTGTCGCAATTTTTTCTGAAAGTCAAATATCCATGGGTTTTCCACCTCTGTACTGTAGGATACAGAGGCTGTAGAATAGACTTCGTCTATGATGAGGATGCAGTTTCTGCTCCTTCATCTGAAGACTTTCAAATGGATGAAAATGATGACTGATCAGAACTATCTCTTGCAACAGACGTAATTTTTGAAGCGTTGATATCGAGGAGCTGCATATAAACACGCAGTCATCTTCATATAATTATAGAATGAAAATAATACAAATTTATTGAAGGCCCTGAAAACCTTCAGTGTTAGTTCACGTAGATAGATCTAGTAATAGTAGCAAATACCATGGTCTTTGGCAGTAGTTGATCAAAGCCTGTAAGCGGTATCACGTGATGCGACGGGGCAGACGATAGGCACGCCAAGCGAGCGGTGAGAGCGAGTCTATTTTTAGAGGGGGACAGTTTGCGTTTGTGTCGTCAAGAGTCTTATTATCTTTACTACTACGTAATGAGAACCCAATGTAAGTCAAAGTGGAGACCTGAGAGACTAGGCGGGTGAAAATGGTTAGGGTTACCTTGCATCAGTGTCCTACATTTGGCGCATTGGCATGCGTAAATTAAAACTGGCAAAAGTTATGTATTTAATTCGCTTGATTTGCAATTTTAAGCCTAATCTTTAAGCTTTGCTCATGCATATTAATATTTTATGAATTGACATCGATTTATATACTAATATCAATTAAAATAATCAGTTTTTAAGTTGTATTTTAAACTTTTTAAAGATTGATAATTTACTTCTTATCTGCCAGCGTAATGCCTATTACAATCCGTCAGAACGTTAGTACACACTGTAAGACTAAAAGAAATAACGTACCAACTCAACCACTAGAAATGGCACAAAGTGGATCTTTGTGAGGTTAGATGGAGAACCTCGGCGAGTATCAGACTGAGGAAGGACACGTTCTTTATCGTTCTTTATCACAGCGGAGAACCAGCCATCATGCTTAGGGAATGGGCTTCATTGTAAACAACACAATCAAGGGAATAGTGCTTGGATGCTGCCCCATCTCCAGAAGATTTATCTCTCAATACGTCTAAAGGCAACCCTATTCAACACCACCATAACCCAAGTATAAGCACCAACCTCAGACTTTGATAAGGAACACATTGAGGAATTCTACACCCAAGTTCAATCTGTGGTGGAGAAAGTGAACAAAAAAGACATCCTCATCATACAGGGAGACTGGGATGCAAAGGTCGGAATGGACAAGCAAAACGATTGGAAAGACCAGTGTGGCCCATCGAGTAATAAGAGGAGACAACTCCTCAAGTTTTCCGCCTTCAACAACTTGGTAGAAGCCAACACACTGGGTAAACATAAAGCAACACTGCGCTGGACTTGGCACGCATCAGACGGAGTCCATCACAACCAGATTGTTTACATTACTGGTGTCAAAACCGGTTCTGATCTAGCATCAACAGAGCAAAAAATAAGAAAATCCCAGGTGCAGACATTGGTAACGATAGCGACCTTGTCTGTCTGAATTATCGTCTTAGGCTGTCTGAAGGCAAAGAGGCCAAAGAACAGACGACTGAAATTTCGATCTCGAAGACTAAAGACCCTGCCACTTGCGTGTTGTAATCGAGCCACACCGTGTGTAAATGTCTGTCCCTCTGTTAAAATGAGGGGAAGGTGCTGAAGTCCTGACTAGTGCCTTCAATACAGTCATGGCTGAAATAGCAAAATACATCATTGAAATCACCGCAAGAAGAACAAGACATGGGTGAACGACGACATCCCACAGGACAATATAGAACAAGAAAATTAATAAGAAGATAAATAAGAAGATAAGAAAGAACATGACTCAGTTAAAGAAAATTGGATCATCGGTGTGAAGAGATTGGAGAGAACTTAGAGAGAGAAAAACATCAGTAAAAAAACCGTTCCAGATAGCAAAAAGACCGCTTATCAGAAACAATCAAATGTCACCATCATCGAAAACGAAAATGGAAAATGCCTCTCACAGAGGATAATGATATAACAGCCCGATGGACTAAGTACTGTCTTGACCTTTATAACCATGAAACTCAAGGAGATCCTGAAGTTTGACAGCTGACGAACCCACAAATGATGACAACTTACCCATCCTTAGAAAAGAAGTTGAGACTACTCGCTAAAGATTGGGACGGCAGCTGGAACCGACATAAAAAAGAATTTGAAGTTACTGCGTCACTGATCTTGTCTATAATCTTGTAAGCCTGTCCCCCTGGATATTAATGACCGACTTGCAGAGAAGAATCCAGGCAGTGGAGATGAGATGTTACAGAAGACTCCCAGACATCACATACCTGAGATTTCGTCACCAACGAAGAAGTAACCAGAACCATAAACAAGCCACATACTACTACGAAGATCTCCTCACTATAATCAAGAAGAGGAAGCTGAAATGTTATGGCCAGGTAACAAGTACTGATGACCTTTCTAAGTCGATTCTGTAGGGAACAGTCCGGAAGCAGGAAAATGGACTGACTGTCTGTCTGTCTGTGGACTCAGAATACCTTGACTGAAGCCCAGGCTCTGGCACAGGATCTCTCTCTCTCTCTCTGAGAACACCTTGACTGAAGCTCGCAGGCTCTGGGCACAGGATCTCTCTCTCTCTCTCTCTCTCTCTCTCTCTCTCTCTCTCTCTCTCTCTCTCTCTCTCTCTCTCTCTCTCTCTCTCTCTCTCTCTCTCTCTCTCTGCATCTCTCTCTCTCTCTCTCTCTCTCTCTCTCTCTCTCTCTCTCTCTCTCTCTCTCTCTCTCTCTCTTTCTCTCTCTCTCTCTCTCTCTCTCTCTCTCTCTCTCTCTCTCTCTCTCTCTCTCTCTCTCTCTCTCTCTCTCTCTCTCTCTCTCTCTCTCTCTCTCTCTCTCTCTCTCTCTCTCTCTCTCTCTCTCTATCTCTCTCTCTCTCTCTCTCTCTCTCTCTCTCTCTCTCTCTCTCTCTCTCTCTCTCTTCTCTCTCTCTCTCTCTCTCTCTCATTCTCTCTCTCTCTCTCTCTCTCATTCTCTCTCTCTCTCTCTCTCTCTCTCTCTCTCTCTCTCTCTCTCTCTCTCTCTCTCTCTCTCTCTCTCTCTCTCTCTCTCTCTCTCTCTCTCTCTCTCGCACACACACACATGCACACGTACACACACATACTCTCTCTCTCTCTCTCTCTCTCTCTCTCTCTCTCTCTCTCTCTCTCTCTCTCTCTCTCTCTCTCTCTCTCTCTCTCTCTCTCTCTCTCTCTCACACATGCACACGTACACACACATACTCTCTCTCTCTCCTCTCTCTCTCTCTCTCTCTCTCTCTCTCTCTCTCTCTCTCTCTCTCCTCTCTCTCTCTCTCTCTCTCTCTCTCTCTCTCTCTCTCTCTCTCTCTCTCTCTCTCTCTCTCTCTCCCCCCCCCCCCCCCCCCCTCCCTCTCTATCTGCTCTCTCTCTCTCTCTCTCACTACTAGGTGTATCTTAGTACACCTACACTTTCATAAATGACACTGACACTAGTGACACAAGACTGATTTTGTTGTGAGAATGAAAGTATTGAAGGCTTGGAAACGTTTGCTGTCCACTGCTTAGGTCTTGGTCAATCGAATGAAGAGCTGCATTGGCATAGGCCCAGATCCCGTCATCTTCACATGTATAATATATTGGCTTAGTAGGCATGGCTAAGATTAGCTCCCAACTGAATGGCGACAAATATGCTTCACGGCAGTTTCCAAAACATTTTGAGTTAGGGTGTTTATGTTGATGTTTTCTCTAGACTACATAAGAGTAAGAAGCCTTTTTCACATGCGATAGGCCTACATTGCTTTGTCAGTGATCGGTTTTTTTTCTACTTGATTAGTCAAATATTGATTTTCTCCTTCATTGATATACTGAAAAAAAAGGTGTTTTCGTTATAACGCAAAGTTACCACTGGCACAATAATTGGTGGTATAACGAGGTTTGAGTGTAACATCTGACCGGAAATTGAGCAGTTAATATTATATTGCATGCATTACGATAGGACATTTTGTATTAACCCAGCTATGAGGGAAGTACAATATTATCGTTATAAATGGCAAAAAGAGATAAACAATATTATAGATATTTAAGGCAACAGTAACTGAGGAAACAAAAATAGACAGGCAATAGAAGTGGGGCTACACTTCCTTTATTATGATGAAAAGCAAAAAGTGGTTTTACCGATTTAAGCAATAACTGGGAAAAAGATTCATTTGGGATTCAAAATAAGAAGGCAGGATTTCATTTATTTATTTATTTTTTTGGGGGGAAGGCGAGGGTAGTGGGGTTGTGTGTTTGTTTCGTTGTTGGGGGTTTTTGTGTGTGGAGGAGGTGCGGGGTTATTTGAGTTCACTGGCAGGTTTTTTCGTCTAATATGTTTTATTGTTCTCTTTCCTTTACTAACCTAGTCGCTCCGGGTGGGTTGAGGAACGATCATGGATGTCACGACGAATGAGAGCAGTCCTCAAACACCATTTGATGAAGTTACAGTTGACGATAATCAGATACAACTCGATGTTGTTGCTCTCGAATGTGAACGACATGAATGTCCTCCGAGTGAACCAGAGTGCCCACCTCCAAAGCTAGATAGCTCTCCTGCAGAATCAGGATGCCCACCTCCAAACCAGACTGCCCTTCTCCAAACCTGAAAGTCCACCACCTAAACCAGAATGCCCTCCACCACAACCAGAATGTCCACCTCCACAGCCTAAAAGTCCACCTCCAGAACCAGAATGCCCTCCTCCAAAACCTGAATGTCCACCCCCAAAGCCAGAGTGCTCCTCCCGCCATTCTTCCCCCAGAGCAGGAAGATGGCTGTAAGCCTGCCCAAGAAGAGAGTACACCAGCGGAACCAGAATTAAATGAGTCAGTCGACACAGAAATTTGTCCACCTCAACCTGAAGAAGAAATCTGCCCACCGTCACCAGCAAATGAATGCCCTCCCCAGAAGAAGCGCCTGTTTCAGATGAATGTCCGCCTGTCGTTGAAGAAAAGCCTGTAATTGTAAAAGAGATAACTACTCAAAGATAAGCAAAGTCTGTCCTGCCCCTCTTTTACCACCATGCAGGAAGCGCTAAAGATCCTTTGGGTGTTCCAAGATGATATTCCCATAGAACGTAACAGCAATATTGGCAACAGTTCTGATAAATTTCTAATGTTTTAAGATAAAGAGTAGTTCCATGGTGTATAATAATGACACTATCATAGCATAACCACCAAAAAATACCAACGAATGCTAAAAGTTATCAAGAGACGAAAATTAATGTCTGTCGAGAGAATTTCTAGATTTGTCCCGGAGAAGAGATTAAATATAGACAACGACCTGACTGAAGCATTTCTATCTTTTATTCAACGTGGAAATGGTAAATAAACAACCGAAATGAGTTATACAGTTTAAATATATCTCAAAGAATACATAAAGATAGTGCACACCAAAAGTATATTATATATATATATATATATATATATATATATATATATATATATATATATATATATATATATATATATATATATATATATATATATATATATATATATATATATATATAATACATAAGTTGAACTGATTGAGTCTTTGTTTGATCCCAACCAGATCCTCTGCTCTTTAAAACTGTATTTGCCAATTTTCTAATGAATATAAATACTCTGTTGTAAAGAATCAGGTAAAGTTTCGTCATCAGTCATCATGATTATGTTGATGCTTGGTTTAAATTAAATTCCGCTTCTATATGATGTAGAGAATGGGCACAGAAGCACATTCCCATCAACGTTTCGGTCTAATCCTAAATGTTTGTACATGTAATATTTAATTTATAATATGCATCACCAACACAGCACACATTGCCATGTATGTTATAAATAATACTAGTAAGTAGCAAAGTAGTAGAATGGCCTCGCAGTCAACAAAGACGCTTGCCTATACTGTGTATTCTGACTTAATGCTCGTCCTAAAGAATCTCAGTGTTGATAATTTGTTGTGAACAGCAGGAGCGAAAATGAAAGCTGTTTCAAAAACATTGTAGCATTATAGTCCATGTAACTAGAGCTAAGATAACTAGTTTCTATAATATGAAGTGGAACAGGTGATGCATCACGTCCTATGCAAGATGCTATTCTATCACCTAGTTTGCTCCCCATGTGCTAGTGGTATCTGATTACACCTGATTCGAATGGGAGATGCGTGTTAAATGTCTCTCTCAAGGAACAGAACATTGGGAATAGCTTTGTCATGTTTCAAACCCTCGAACCTCACGACCCCATGTCCAACAATCTGACCAGCAGTGTGCGACGCGACAGTACGCAGTACACACAAGGTCTATATTGAAAGGAGCAATATTATGTCTGTCTCTGTCTCTGTCTTTCTGTCTGTCTGTCTCTGTCTGTCTGTCTGTCTATCTGTCTGTCTCTCTCTCTCTCTCTCTCTCTCTCTCTCTCTCTCTCTCTCTCTCTCTCTCTCTCTCTCTCTCTCTCTCTCTCTCTCTCGCTCTCGCTCTCTCTCTCTACATGTATCTACAGCATGTTTCTAAAAATAATCGAGTCATTATAAATTATTAATATAAACGTGAATAGTTCCTAAACAACTTGGCCAATAGTCATAGATACTTAATACAATCAACTTTTATTCTTAAACCGCCAAATGCGAAATTTAAAACACAATGATGAAATGTACACAAACATCCTTTAACAATCAAATAAATGTAAAGACAAATAGGGATGCAAGGGGGGCGGAGCATGTAGTTAAAGTTAAAGTAATAAATACATACAGGATAGCTGATAATCTTTAATCTTATTGATGTTTGGAGCTCCTATTGGGCGAACATAAAAGGAAAACATAATAACGAAATCAACAGGAAATGTTATGGTCGCCAGACAGAATCGGACTGATTATCTTGGCCTTGCACCCATCACTTCGCCATAATGGAAAGTCACGACCTTTGTGCTACCTTGTCCTGTCTAGTCTATTGTTCTAGTTTTGAGAAATTAGCTTACGAATATTTGACTTCTTTGCAAAGTGTATGGAAATAGACCAAAGTGTACTTTCAACAACGCATATCTAGAGTAAAACGAAATAACACTATCTCTATAAAAAATTGCAAAATTAGAGATAAACCCCTGTAGTGTAAGTGTAACTATGCTTTTTAATCTTATTCTTATACAATTATAGCATTAAGCATAAGTATCGTCAGTGACAACACTATTATTCCGATGAGTTACTAGCACTAGTAGTAGACGTGAACGATACTATTCTGTGAATAGTGAAAACGACAATAAATTAAGGACACCTCCACCAATAAAGATTGAATAAACACGTGACGTTTCGGTTATAACCCCTTGTCGGACAACAAACGAGAAAAATCTAAATCTGAACGCTTTTTCAGACATAATATAACAAAGAAGATAACATAAAATATACAGATGTAGTAGCATGAAAAACAGATAAATAACGTAAACAACAAAGAAAAGGGGCAAATGCGAACTAAAAAGCCGTAAATACCGGTAATACTACTAATACAAAGGAGCCACAGTGGAGTGAGGACAAATAGATGACAACTCCACCAATAAAGACAGAGTAAAGACGGACGTTTCTGGTATAGTATAACCCTTCGTATACTATAACCCTTCCTTTTATATTGTCTTCATTGCTATACTTTACTAACTAATGGCAATAGTATGCCTGAATAAGTTTTTAAAATAGGCCTACACCTTTCGGTGTATGGGTTCAGATGCCCGAGATGATTTTTCTCTAGGATGTCCTGCCCTGGCATTTTCTGTTTCCTTCCAAAATAGTTCAATCTCTATGCTTCAATGCCTCTTTTATATCTTCTTCCCACTTTCTCCGATGTCTGCCTTTTTGGTCTTTTACTAGTTTTACCTGAGCTTTAGCACTGTATACTGATTTAGTTATTCTATTGTCATTCATTCTTATTTACATGCCCAAACCAAAGTAGGAAGAAGATGTAACAGAGGCATTGAAACATAGAAATTTAACTTTTTTGAAGGAAACAGAAAATGCCAGGACAGGGCATCCTGGAGAAAGATCATCTCGAGCATCTGAACCCATACACCGAAAGGTAGAATAGGAACTGATAAAGAAAGAAAGAAAGAAATATCAATATCAGCCTATACTTATCACATCATCACTCATTATATTCTCCTCCCGCTTTTTTACCTTGCTGGAAAGCATATGTCATCAACAAACAATCTCCAATCGCTTCTTTTTCTTCATCTCTCCGTCCTATTCTACTTTCCATGAAGCCCTTGGCCGACCCCTCGATCTTTTACCCAGTGACTTCCATGTTAAGCTAGGGGGGGGAGGGAACTTTGAGTTGCGAAACCGTTTTGTCGACCGGCAAGTTGTGGCAAAACACAAACTTTTTAATCGTTAGAAAATGGCGTTGCCTGTGCGCTGTGCTTCTTTATTCTTTATTTATTTCATTGGGCGACTAAACAGTTGCGCAACTAAAGTTACCTCTTGTGCGCGCCTAGCCTTAGGGCTTAAGGCTTAAGGTGACAAAGATGCCCTGGAAATTAAACAAAAAGAGCTTCATAAAGGAAATTGAGAAAAGTTAACAAAACTATAAGAAAAAGATCGAGAAGTATTTTAGACATGGTAATGTAAAAAGAAACATGGACTGGCATTTTAAAAGATGACCAGCTATTCTAAAAGTAAAAGAAAGTCATTTTTTCCAGAAAATTTAGACCTAAAAGGAATTAAACAAATTTTATTCCCGTTTTGATACGACTGACTTTAGCAAGGAAATGACGGATGCGAGGGTGTTACTGTTACTGAATGAAAAATGAAAGTAAAACTGTTGATGAATATTTTGCAATAAATGAAATTTAAACAAAACAAGCATTTCTAAATATAAACATGAATAAGGCAAAGGGTCTAGATTAAGGTGACTGGTATTGGTAAAGTTTACAAAACCTGTGCATCTCAATTATGTCAGATATATAGGCCTACATATATTTTCAATTTGTCTTTTTTAGCATCCTCAATTTCAACATTTGAAAAACTTCAAAAATTATTCCTGTACTCAAGAAAGACAGTGTTACTTGGTTTAATGATTTAAGACATGTTGCTTTGACATCAATTATCATGAAATGTTTTGAAAGAATTATTCAAAACCACCTGAATATTACCCTTTGTTGACCCTTTCCAATTTGCCTATCACTATCAGTCAAAATGTAACGTCGAGGATGCCCTCCTGGTTTTTTTTTTTCAAACAATCTCTATAAACACTCAGTAATATAGTTAAATCAAGATCAAAAAGACACGACGGATTTATGTCTATTAAAACTAAAATGGAAAGACACCCTAAATTCATTTTTTCCGACGAGCATAAGACTTTTAAATAATACAAATTATAAAGTTTAAGTGAATGAAAATCCTAGAGACAATTTGAAGACGAAACATTTTTTTCACCATAATTATTATTTATATCGGAATATGTAATACGATAAGTAACAGTAACAACTTTTTAATGGAATTAATATTTATCCATTACTTTCTTCTTTTTTTTTTATAAATAATGTACATGTTGTGTGCATGAAAATGTTAATGCATATGTCCATTTACACGACTTATGTACTTATACAGCCTTAATCTGGCACTGACCTGTATTAACTTAATCGCCTTTTTAACCCGGGCAGTGGACAGGTCGGCACCTGTACGGGGAGTAGGTGACCCCGCCCTCCACGAGTTCTCGTGCTGCCTTGCAGGCAGATCTTGGCTGACCAAAGACTAAGGGAGTTAACCCTGACAGAAATTAACAACCTGCTGCCTTGCATGCTGGTCTTGAATGACTAAAGGCTAAAGGGTTTAACCCGACAGAAAATAACAACCTGCTGCCTTGCATGCTGGTCTTCAATGACTAAAGGCTAAGGGAGGTAACCCTGACAAAAATAACAAGGCCCGGTAGGGGCCTCAAGGTGACAACCCCACCATCTACCTAGAGTACAGTGGGCTAATCCCTGCTTATCCAAAAACAAACAGATTCAGAGAAAAATAAATATAATATAACCGGCTTGATCTTTCGAAGACGAACTTGGAAACGAATATGGACTGTGATTTTTGGAACATGAAACGTTAGGGCAATACATGGAAAAGATTTAGAATTAGTTGAAGAAATGGAAAAATTCGAAGTAGATATTTTGGCCATTACAGAAACAAAGAAAAAGGACAAGGAATAAAAATGTAGGACCGAATAATATATTAATCTTCTCAAGAATAGATGTCAAAGATAGAGCTAGAGCAGAAGTAGGCCTCCTAGTGCATAAAAGGCATGGAAAGCTACTAGAAAGTTGGAAATTTATAAGCCCACAACTATTGGAGGTAAATATTAAACCAAAAGGACGAGATATTAAATTATTAATAGTTCATGGACCAAACAAAGACGCAACTAAAGAAGAAAAAGATATCTTCAAAAACTATTTACAAATAGCTGCAAGGAATCTTAAATCCAAACAGGAAGTAATGTTTTAGGAGATTTAAACGCTTGAGTAGGCAACAATGTAGAAACGTCAGAGGAGTAATAATAGGTAAAGAAGGAGAGACAACAACTTCTCCAAATGGAGAGAGACTAATAGCAATAGACTTTTTGCCTAAAGAATAACATGAAAATAGCCAACACCTTTTTTCCTCATAAAGATATCCACAAATACACAAGAGTAAATGAAGACAGGTGTGAAAAGTCAATGATTGACTACATAATAGTTAGCAACTCCCTTTTTTACAGTACATTAGATGCAAGAGTAAACAGAGGAGCAGAAATATTTAGTGATCATCACTTAGTGATTGCCAAAATGAGATTACTCACTGAAGAAAATAAACAGAAAAGGAAAGAAAAGAAAGCTACTAAACTCAAAATAGAGGAACTAAATATACCAGTAGTAAAACAGGTATACCAATCTAGGATAAAAAGATTTATCAGTGAAAGACAGGTGGATCTGAAGGATAGCACAATAGAAGAAAATGGCAGATGTATAAAGAAATACTCCTCAGTTGTACTGAAGAGGTCTGTGGTAGGAAACAAATTAAAGGAGATAGGAAAAGAACAGCATGGTGAATGAGAACGTCAAGACTAAGATCAAAGAAAAGAAGAATGCCTAGAGTAGAAGAAATATTTGCAAACAAAGAGACCAGAGGATAGGATAGATTAGAATACGTGAATAAAAGAACTATCGCCAAAGAGGACGTTAGGAAAGCAAAACAGGAACAATGGGAAGAGTTTAGATAAAGACTTTAAGAAAGCTATCAAGCAAATCAAAAGCTGTTCTGGGGGCAATGAAGAGCATGAGAAAGTCCAAAACATACCCAATACGACAAATTAAGAATGCCAAAGGAGAAATAATGATTGAAAGAAGACAGCGAAAGTATGGAAACATGGAGAAAGCATTTTCACCAATTACATAATCCCTCCAGAATGTATGAAACAAGGAGTAAAGATCAATTAGTAAGAGTAACAAGTAATCCAGAGGAGACAGCTGAAGATGTAGACATATCAATTGAATAAATCCAAGCAGTTATAAGAAAAGTCAAATTAGGAAAAGTCTCAGGAGCAGATCAAGTTTATCCAGAAATGATTAAAAACCAAGGGAATTACTACATGCAATATGTCAACAAGCATGGAAGTCCAAACAGGTGCCAGACGACTGGAAAACGCGAACGGTAGTACCATTACATAAGAAATTATCAAATATCTAATGCTCAAACTAAAGAGGGATATCACTACTTAGTGTTCCAGGAAAAGTATACGCAGGGTACTGAAATGAGACTAAGGAAGAGAGTAGAGGATCAGATTGAAGAGCATCAGAGGATTTAGACCAGGAAGAAATGTACAAGATCACATATTTACAATTAGGCAAATAATAGAAAACTTCCTTGAGAGAAACATTGACCTGCACCTGTGTTTTATTGACTTAGAAAAAGCATTTGACACTGTGAGGAGGGACAAACTATGGCATTCCTTAAAAAAACACAATGTAAAGCAAAATTTAATAGAAGCTATTAAAAGTTTTTACAATAAACGAACATGTGCAGTGAGAGTGGCTGGAAACATATCTGAAGAATTTGATGTAGATATAGGAGTAAGACAGGGTTGTGTCCTAAGTTCTCTTTTGTTTATCACATTTATGGATTCAGTCGTAAAGGCATCCTCAAAAATGAAGAAAATGAATGTAGGTATGTGGAAGCTCAAACCAGTAAATGTATCATTGCTTTCATTTGCCGATTATTTAGTTCTGTTTAGAAAATCAGAAAGTGACCTTCAGTCGAACATCAACATTATGAACAATGAACTAAATAAAGAGGAATGAGAGTAAATGCAAAAAAAAACCAAAACAATGCTAGTAACTAGGGAAGCTAAAACACAAAATCTTAAATTGTGCAGGAGAGAATTTAGAGAAGAAATCAGCCAGAGAATCAGCCAAAAAGGCAAGTGCAATATATAACCATCTAGGAAATGCATTTGTAGGTAGGCAAGAATTGTCAACAAAACCAAATGGCAGTATACAATGCAGTTTATTGTCCTACTCTCCTCTATGGCAGCGAAACCTGGACCTTAGACAGTAGAGAA